>UELX01001643.1:0-13570 GCA_900480035.1 Eupelmus urozonus | reverse complement strand
CGTTTGTCCAATTTGGCATCGGCAAGTGCCTTCTCCACAGGCTCCAGGGTGGATCTGAACAGGTCAGCGCAGAGTTCTTCGAAGCGAGCCCTGGAGACTTTGGTGTAGAAATCAACGCCATCGAAGAGTGCGTCTATCTCGATGGAAGCCTCTGTGCTAGAAGACAGGGTACGCTTTGCTCTCTCTGCAGCAGTTCTCAAGCGCCTTAGAGCCCTCGGGTTAGATTTAAGATCCTTTTTGTATTTTCTTTCAAACTCCTTGCATAGATGATCAACAAGCCTGGAGTCGAAATCTTCGCCACCGAGATGAGTGTCGCCCGCCGTGGCTTTCACCTCGAAGAGCGAGCCCTCGTCGATGGTAAGTATGGACACGTCGAACGTACCGCCGCCAAGATCGAATATGAGGACGTTCTTCTCCCCTTTAAGGTTTTTGTCGAGGCCATAGGCTAATGCTGCAGCTGTGGGTTCGTTTATGATCCTGAGAACATTCAGACCGGCTATTGCTCCAGCATCTTTGGTGGCCTGACGCTGCGAGTCATTAAAGTATGCAGGTACTGTGATAACTGCATCTTTCACGGTCTGTCCCAAATATGCTTCAGCTGTTTCCTTCATCTTTGTCAGGACCATCGAGCTGATTTCCTCTGGATTGAACCTCTTTTTCTCACCACGGAATTCAACCTCAATTTTTGGTTTTCCACCATCGTTGACGACTTTGAATGGCCAGTGTTTCATGTCGCCCTGAATCTTTTCGTCGTCAAACCTGTAACACAAAGCAGAAAACAAATTTAGTATTTTGTAATATTATTTAAACATGACATTTTTAAAAAAATTTTAAATTTTAATGTTTATACAGAAGTTAAGTCAAAAACTTATTATTAAAACAAAACAAAAGTAAACTATATAAAAACGTCAAAATAATATTTAAATTTCTTTTTCACTGCAAAATATAGTTTTGAACAACATAATATTCTAAACCGCGAAAGCAACAATTTAAATTTTTCTATAATTAACCAATTTCAAAAACGAACGAAAACAACGCAAAATTAAAACGCTTAGGTTAGGTCAACTTTACCCAGCCTCTCTACATCATCCCGTCAACTAAAAACCAACCCAAAAAAAAAAATAAACAAAAATCTCCAACCACCTACCTTCTGCCAATGAGCCTCTTCGCGTCGAAAACCGTGTTGGCGGGGTTCATCGCGACCTGGTTCTTAGCCGCGTCGCCGATGAGCCGCTCCGTGTCCGTGAAGGCAACATAGCTGGGTGTCGTTCTGTTGCCCTGGTCGTTGGCGATAATCTCGACCTTCCCCTGCTGCCAGACTCCAACGCAGGAGTAAGTCGTGCCCAAGTCAATTCCAATAGCTGGTGCCATTGTGCTGTGTTTCGATTCGCTTCTAGTATTACTCGCTTTGTAGTTACTCGTGTGATCGCTTTTCATGTACTGAAGCGCACAGCCGCGCGCCGCCTCTATTTATACCAGCTCCCACTTTGCTGGTAGACGCGCGACTGTTCCAGAAAGCTCGAGGCCGACGTTCCATTGGTTTCCATGGCTTTTTTCGATGCTTTCGATTATGGTTTTCGAGTTTTGGCAATTTGAGATTATTCTTTGGTTGATTATCCATGGTTTTTTGTAATTTGCGATAGATGTCGTTAAGTTTGAGGAAAATTTTTCGTATGTTTTTAATTCGAATCGAGCGATCGGTGCGCTGGGCGAGCGAGCGGTCAGTTCGCGAAGCTTCGAGACGTGTCTAGATGTATATATAGGTATAGAAGGTGGAAGTATACGTTTGGAAACAAAGCGTTTGCTGACGTTTTCTAGAACAGAGTAGGCGAGGATGATTTCATGCGAAAGTTTTAGCTGGATCGCTGAGAATTAAAGTCTGAGTAATCGAATGGTTTTCGTTTTTAGATTTGATCGTTGAGAAATGAGAAATATTTTGATTAGATGCGCGTTTTTCGATGAAAATATTAAAATAAATCTTGCGCGTCTTATTTTTATGCGTTAATTTGCGCATATTGTATAGATACAAAATAACTGAGCTTTATTTTTTATGTTTTTATAAATTAGGTATAATTATAATCAAATACAGCATGTAGTTTTTTATAAAAATCTCAAAAAAGAAATAATTGGTTGCAAAATAAACTATTAAAATTGGAAAGCACTACGAGTCATATATATTTATAACAAATATGTGTTAAAACAAAGTATTTTCAATAAATATTTAGTTTAAACATTCCCGAAATATTCTATAACTTTATTCAAGGGTGTCAGGCAGGCACCAGCGCCCCAGTTCATACTGTAGGATATACTTGAACGTTCTAGAACAGGAGTATAAAATAGGGACCTTTTTTATCACGAAATTTATTATTAAACAATTTTATTAAAATCAATGTTGAATTTTCATAATTTACTTAATGGATAATGGAAAAAAATACTCTTTTTGCATCTTCTAAAACATTAAAACATCTTAAAGAAAGTTTCGTTCATTCTGGAGCGCGTATAAGTTAGTACGAGAGATTACTAGTAGAATATTCTTAAGCTGCTTCTAGAAAGTACTACAATTTTCTAAATAATTTCAAGTTCTTACGAAATACTTATTAAAATTTCCGGTTACAAAATAATTATAAATCTCTATTATATAACTTTCTCTTTAAATAAATCGTTTACCTACGTATACAAATCTGACCCTTCCAGACGCTTCTCGCTTCTCAAAGCGGATCGATTGCAGTGTACTTACCAACGGTCTTTCCGTAAACACATATAGTATATGCATACTTTTTTATGCATAGAGATTCTGATCCTATTTAATGTAATTGCGTTGTAATATACATAGTTTGTTGTAATAATATTTAATAAAATAGAGAATCGTTTAAAACTCTTGACAAAATTAATTTTTATTTTGAAGAATACTTTTGCAAAATTTCAGATGATTCACCGTCTAGATTTTAAAAGGCCAGTGTTTCATGTCGCTTTGAATTTTTTGCTCGTTAAACCTGTAATACAAAGAATAAAATAAATTTAGTATTTTGCAATTTTTTTTAAATATGAAATTTTTTTAAAAATTAAAAAATTAATGTTTATACAGAAGATAAATTAAACAAAATTTAAATTGGTTATTCACTGCAAAAAAATAATTTTGAACAACATAACATACAAAAGCGCGAAAAACAATAATTTAAAAATTTTCTAGAGTTGTACATATTCAAAAAAAAGGCGCGTGTAGGTTTTCTTGATCCAGATTTTTAAATTACTATTAAAATTTTTCTTGTTTTAGAGCTTTTCACATTATTACGTAAAATTAGGTAATATCAAATATATTTAAAAGAATATATTTCAAAATAGAGAAGGTGAATCAATTTGAATATTTGTAAGAGTTTTATTAAATATGAAATATAATAATTTTGCTCAGAGTTTCATATACGATTTTCTATTTTATTAAATATTATGAATAACAAACTATATATGACAAGAAAACTACCTTAATGTATAATTTTATTTCATGTCTATAATAATTATTCACTAATAAAATACCTTATAAATTTAAGATAAATTGCATGTAAATACATAATAAAATCACAAACTATAAATAAATTTAGACATTAGAATATAAATCTTATATAAAGGTGGAAAAGTAATTCACACTTTTTCCCCACTATAAAAAGAACGTTTTCAAAACGTTTTATAAACGTTCTGTTATACTAGAGTTGCAATTTGAATTTTTATATCGCACAAAAATCTAATTGGGTATATTGAAGCAATTTAACGCTTGAACATTTACCTTAAATTACAATTATTTTTAACTTCAATTTTTATGATTTCTTAATTATTTTTCAAATTTACCGAACCGTGCAAAAGTTCGTTAACAAAATTTTTAACATTTTGTTAACGAACTTTTGCACGATACTGTAAATAAAATAATTTTGTGCTAAAAAGTCACGTAGGCAACATAAGTTTTTACACAGCTTGGAGCAAATTTGGACAGAAACTAGTTCATGACGCGGGCTTCGCATGCCTGCGAATCTATTCATGACTATGATATATGCAAATCTCAAGCATCAGGAGTAAAGAAAATAAAATCAATTAAATTAAAAAGAGTTAGAGCAGGACGAGATACTTTGGCATCACAGATCAGTCATGGATGTTTCATAAGTCATCAAAGATGTCTAAAAATGATTGTATCAATACAATTGTTTAAACATATAGTGATTTATATTGAAGTCCAACTTTTTAAAAGATTACGATTAAATGTATATATATATTATAAATAATTATGCAATTTACTATATATTGTAAAAATACTAATACTTTTAAGGAATAATACAAATAGATAGATATTTATATTTTTTAAATTTATAATTATTTTTCTTCAAGAAAAGTAATAATTATTTATTGCGTTTATTTATATGTTTAAACACAGCTTCTTACTTAATTTTATTAATTTAAATATGATTGTCTTTATAAATATTGAATTTGCTATCTAAGAAATCTAAATCACATAAAAAATCTTAAAATAATTTAATATTTATCGTATAATTTCAATTTTCAATCATTTATGTTGATTTCTTTCTGTTTTCTTTTACGATTCTATTATTTACATAAATAATCTGCCTCACGGTATCTCATTTCTCCAGACTTTATAAGAGGAAGAATTAATTAATTCTGCAGTTACTGTCTTCTTGATAACAACAATTCTTTTCTTTTATTATTTGTTTTTAATGTATTGTCTTTTGAAAATAGTGTAATATAGATGATGAGATAATCTGGCGAAAAGATAACTTTTTTTTATTAGAGTGCAAACTTTACTTAGATATTAGAATGTTTGTATTTTAGATCAAATCCAATGAACCCTACAGTATTCCTCATATGTGTTATTTTGTGAATTAAGAGAGTATAAAAACTTTGTATGAAAACAAGACGATAGTTTCTTCGATGACCGCTACTATTCAAAGAACGCGTCTAACACTAATTTAGTTAATATTCTCAATTTATTGTAAATAATGAGCGCTACACAATTATTGTTTTATTACTGGTATGAAAAGTTAGAATAAAATCTATTTGCAGCAAGTATTTAATGTATTTGCTTACGAGGCGTTATTTTCTTTGAAAGCTATTAAAGAATGTTTCGGTGGTCTAAAAAGTATGAAAACAATTAAGTAATAATCTCTATTGCCTATAAATTACAAGAGTTTTTTAATTATTACTACATTTTTGGTGCTTAATATCGATTTGGAAATGAGGTATTATTTTTAAAGACTGTTCAAAGACTGTTCTAATGAGTTTTTTCATATTCTATTCAACTGATATTTCCTGGTATGTTTTTAAATTTTTATTTATACGTTCACATAAACGTTTCATCAATGTTTTGTTTGATATTATGTAACTAATAACTATTGAGAATAATGAAGCTGTAAGTTTACGTACATACATACTAACCGTGCATTAAGTATTTTGAAAACCATTCGAAATATACCGATTTCAAATTCGATAGTAAATTAATAAGTAGAAAAAACAAATTTTCATAATATTATAATTACTTCATTTTTCGTATTTGATAATAAAAGATACTACCATAGAGTACGAGTTAGTATAGCCTCGATCCATCTGAAGTAAATTTTACTTATAAAAAATAATTTAATAATAATTAAGTTTGTAGATATAAGTCTATATCAAAATTCTGCAAATTTAAAAGTTTTTAAAGAACTTAGATCAGGATACATTAGTTAATTGTATTTCTTCTGGGTTTTATATATTAAAATTAAAAAGAGCTAGATTTTCTTTTATTTTCGTTAATATAGTTATTTTTTGTTTTACTCTACCACAAAACGGTAAGAATTTGCGTAAAACCGAGTACTTTTGCATACTATAACGTTAAAAAAGCGAGAAAAAAGAAATGAAAGATAAGAAAAAAGCACATTAAATGAGAGCACGCATCCACACCAAGCAGCTGCACGTAAGATGATCAATATGGCCAATGCTGAAATGATATGAATTGATCGTAACAATGACTGAAGCAGGAAGAAATCATTTTCACTCTCTTCAGCTACAGTTAAAAAAGCATCTTCCGCCAGCTGAGCACATGCAAGAGCATACTCCATGCCGGTCGAAATCGATAATTCAGGAGAGCTGTAGTCAAACTTCGATATCTTGGACATCGAGCAGTATAAGCTGCTTCGCGTCAAAAAAGAGAGATAATGTAAGTTAAGCTTATCAGGACAACTATTGACCATAACGGCTAAGAATTCGAGGCTTGCTAAATTTCCCCCCCCCCCCCTCTCTCTCTCTCTCTCTCTCTCTCAGTTTCTAGAAAACAATGTAATATGATTAAAAAACTATAAATATATTAAACTACCTTGCAAGTCACACACGTTTGGCTAAAAAATATTAGCATACGATTTCTGATATTAATATTAAAAGTTCATTGTTTCTTGACTGGTAGCTTTATAGTACATTACGTATCTAGTGCGGGAAGTAGATAATCCCCGCACAGGTGTGGTTTGTCGCCCAAGCGAAGCGAGGAAGATAAAAACACCCGTGCGAGATCACCTACCTCTAGCACGCGTTGCGTACATTATTTTTTCATACAAGGTATGGAAAGTTTGTTCTTTACGATTTGTCATGTGGGAGGTGTTTTCTTTCCTGCACAGTTCTTGAACGTGCAGGAAAATACATGGCGTGCAAGAAGTTAAACTTCCCGCACGGTATTTATTTTCCCGCACGTTAAAGGGTTGTGCGGGAATGGGATATTTCCCGCACGATAAAGCGTACGGGAAAACGAACTTTCCGCACGATAAAGCGTACGGGAAAACGAACTTTCCGCACGCGGTGTGGAAAAACTTTAAAGCTCTAAAACTGTATAGATAACATGTTTCTTTCGGCATGCATCATTTCATAATAGTTAAATTTGTTAAATGAACTTAACAAATTTCTTTTTTGCTCATTCTATATACTATCCTTCTTTGCCAGAATGAAGCTAAAGATCTCTAACTTTAAAAAAACAATAGATTTTTTTTATTTAAATTTGAATATAGACATTGATTTATCAAATTATTTAATATAAAATGTTTACTATAGTTAACTGTGGATGGAAAGGAAGTCTTCAATAATCACTATTGGAAAACAATCAAATTTACGCTTCAAATTACGGGTCTTTGGCCATATCAGAGTAAATACGTCAATATATCTTTAAGAATGTTCTACGTATTTATTATCCATTCGATGATGTTACCGCAGGTATATTAAGTATTGATAAAAACAATTTTTTATTGTTGTATATAAGAGAAATAATTAAAATTTTAGTTAGATATATTGATATTTATTAATCAATTAATAAAAGATTCAAGCTTTCAAATATTGTTAACACATAATATATAACAGAGTATTAAGAAATCTGAAGTAGGAATAGATTTACAGAGAAATGAAACATTTGGTTTCTCGGAAATTTATAAAATATACATATAGAGAAATACTAAGTATTAAATATATGAAACGTGCAAGTATTTGAACTTTTGAAATATCATTTGTCTATAATTATCTTTTGTCAGGTTCTTGCTTAATATACTTTTTTTTGGTGGCGATAATTTAAAAGTTTTTTTTTTGTTGTTATAATTTATGAGAAGAAAAATTGGAACTAGAGGAAATAATTTCTGAAAATAACTGCACATATATAACCGATTAGAATATGAGATTAAATATATAAAATCCAGTCATTAATAGTTTTTTTTTGCAACTGTTTGCAGTTTTCTAAAATACTTTTCTTTTCTGAATTGTTTATTCTAAAAATAAATTAATAAATTAGTAAAAGGTAAAAATCTGTAAAACAGAAAAGAATCTTTTTCGAACAGAGAAAATCTCTGAGGCGCAAATTTTCCTCTCACCCATTGTAAGCGGTGAATAAAAGAAGGGACGATGACGTGACGAGTGTATCTTGTAATTTTGTTAAACTCAATGGTAATAAAATCGATCATTAGCAGTTGAGATCCGGAAACGGAGTTAAATAAATTGATTTAGAAATGTAATTTATCGAAGACAACATTTGATATTACAAATTTGGAAGCATCTTAAAATATTTAAATTACTCAGCAACTATAAACAGTGATAAAATGGTCACCTTTCTAACTGTATTACTCTTCGTTAGAAGCGATTTTATATTTACGTTTTTTATATAAAAAAAATTAAAAACTCTGCTTTTCTTTAAACACAAAATATATGTTTTAGATAGATAGATTTTAAATACATTTTTAGTTTTGTAGTCACTATAAAATACAACAAAGAATCCACTAATATTCTAATATATTACTGATGATGCAGATGGCCCGAGGTATTCTGGAATTTAAAAGTAATTTAATAATAGTTTTTGAAAATATTGGTGGTTTTATGTTCTTCAAAGTAGCCCTTGTAAAATATGCAACCAACATTTACGGTATAAAAAAGGTAATTTGAAATTTTATGTTTTTATTTTTTAATGATATATATTTTTTTACCAGGAGAGTCATTAGGTTATAGATCTTGATGAAATTTGGAAAAAGTTTCTGTGCACTATATCTAGAAAAAAAGTTTTACTCATTTTGGAGCACTATTTCCCACTAATTATCATTCATAATAATTGGTTCCAGGCCTTTAAACACTAAGCAAAGCTTTAATCATATACGAGTACAATTTATTAATATTAAAAAAATATATATTAAATATAGATTAATATTAAAATATATATTAAATATAATAATATTAAATATCTTTTCACGTTACTCGATGATGTAAAGCCCTTAATTTTTCATTCTTTTTTTGTGCACGAAAGGGGCCTATAAAAGCTCTTGTTAAAAAAAGTATAGTGTTGAAAAAGTAAAGACTCGAATAATGTTTTGAGAAAAATCCTCGTTAGAAAAACCCAAATTTTAAAAAAAGTAGGGGAGAGCGGGGCTAGTTGTCACACAATTAACATTTTTACTATATTAATATTTTCCTTAGACAATCAGATTTGTGTATGCCAATCATTATACATATTAATAATGCTATGACTTACCTATAGAATATCATATATTACCAAATACTAGTATTAAACAGTTACGTATTTATAATTGAACGTCGAACTCCACGTGTCAACTAGCCCCGCTCTCCCCTACTTAAATTATTATAATTACTAATACTTATAAAAAGTAGTAATAGTTGTAATACACTGAATCTAGTACCAAAATTTCTTTAAAATCTGCCTAAAAGTCATAAACTCTACTGGTTAATTTAAAATACAAATAAGTAATTGAAATATTTCAATTTCAGCTACAATATCTATATGAACAAATAACGGAGGATTGGGATCAATACACAGATAAAGAAGAATTAAACATTCTAAGTAAATACGCTAACGATGGACGTATATTGACTCTTTTTTATAATGGTAGTCAAGTACCATAATGTTTTTTTGCTTTTTCAGAGCATTCGTTTTGTTTAACATTACAAAGAGGATACTAAGAGTTTTCTATCATTAGATAATTATAATTTTAAATTTATCTTACAACTTTTAATCAGCGTTACCTTAATTACATTTAATACCTATTTACTTTTTAAAATATCTTTCAAGGATGTTTGCAATTTTTCATTAACGGTATGTTATTTTAGGTTACATGTACATAGCCGCTATCCTATTTTCTACCTTGCAAGCTATTGTGCCAACTGTTCTTGACATTATCAAGCCGTTGAATGCAACTCGCCAAAAAAATCTTTGTTTTTATGGAGAATATTTTTTTATAGATGAAAAAAATTATTTTTATGTCATGCTTGTACATACCACTATATGTGTTTTGTGCTCTGCTATAGTCACTTCGGCAGTGGACGCAACATACGTTTGCGTTGTGCAGCACTCCATTGCTCTTTTCAACATTTCAGTGTAAGATTTTCCCTATTAACAATTATTAAAATAGAACGGTAGTCTCAATAAATTGTCAAAGTTTTTGTTTGAATAAACTTACAAGGATAGTTTTAAAAGCTCGATTTCTTTTTGAAGTATTATATTTTACTTTATACTGAAGAAAATAAATTGGATTTTATTCCGTTCATTTGTTGCTAGATTCTTAAAATTTAAGCTTTTTTCTGCTTCAAAATTAAGGTATTTGAATGAATAGTACGCTTAATCTATGAGAATGTACGTAAAATAACGATAGACTATATTAAATAGAATAATTTTGTTTGTTTAAAAATAATAACTTATAAAAAAAAACAAAGAAACAAACAAAAGTTTAATGAATTTCAAATAAAATAAAGTATTTATAAAATAATTAAGGCTATTGAAAAATTTTTTTGAAAAGTGAAAAGAAATTTATTTTTGTTGAAGTAAGATGATGCGTTTATACCATACTTGGCTCAAAATATTATATACAAGAGATATGTTTAATACGAATCAAGGATGTTGTTTTAGTTTAGTTTTTACAATAAATTACATTGCACAAGTAAAATCGCCTCTTAAAGTCAGATATTATCCTTGTTAGCGTTTTTTGCTAAAAACATAAATTATGTAATAATTTAAAATATTTGCTTTGAATTTACAGTTATCGCTTACAAAAAGCAATTGAATTACAAATACGTAATAAAGACGTTCAATCAAAAGAATTGGAAAATAGAATTACTGTTTGTATAATCAGTGCCATAAACGTGCATAAGAAATCTATAGAGTTAGTTAATTTATGAATACTACATTGTATTTTACTACATCCAAAATATACTTTTACAATTTGAATTTTCTTCGTTCACAGATTTGTTGATCTTTGTCAAACTACTTATTCAACTTGTTTTTTTATCTGCATGGGGGATACTTTGATCGGCTTTACTTTCGGTTGTGTTGTTGTAAGTACTGTCAATAGCAAATATATAAAATACTTATTTGTCTTTTTTATTTTACAGATGATGATGACGAGGGATGATCTAAAGAATTTCTTTAGGCTACTTTTATTATTTTTTGCAACCATAATTTATTTATTCTATATCAATATGCCAGGCCAAAAAATTCTGGATGTTAGCACATCTATGTATCGCGCTATGTAATATTTAGAAATAATATTAATGATACTTTTTTAAAAAGAAAGTTAAATTTAAGAATAACCTTTTTCAGCTATTCTTGTGCTTGGTATAATACCTCTGTGAAAACGCAACGGTTGCTGCATTTTATAATGTTACGTTGTTACAAGCCATGCAAACTTACAGCTGGCCCTCTGTTACATATGAATTTAGAAACTGCTGCTGCAGTAAGTACATAACTCTTTTGCTTGAGGTAGCTATTGTACGAAACAAAAAATCCAAAATTTTGCTGAAACTTAAATCTAGTTAAGATAATACCATTACAGTCTCGTACGCGTAATTTGAAAACCGATTGTCGATTAACTAATCAAGAAATTTCAATTTCAAAATACAAAATTTTAGTACTGTTATGTTGATAAGTTAGCTTTTGAGCAATAAAATTTCACAATTCAAATATTTAACAATCTGAGATCATAACAAAAAAATGAACTACAAATTCTTTGATTATCATAGATTTTAAATATGCAAAGAAAAAAATAGATTGCCAATGTGTTTAAAAAGACATCGTAAAACAAACATAATATTGATATATAAAATACTTAGTTAAAAAAAACAGCTCGGATTTTAAAGTATAGTTAAAAAGACATTCGTTAAGTTAGTGTATTCTTTACTGAAAATTAGGATGTTCAGTTTACTAAAGCCTTTACATTAATTGCAAAATAATCTATAATTTTTTTTTTCTTTTTTACAGATTTTAAAAACGGCAATATCTTACATAGCAGCTATGATAACGTTACGCTGAAGAGAAGACATTAATAGTACATTATGCATCAATTTAAATTTTTTTATTGTTTTTATTAAATTACTAGATTAAGTGGCCGGAGATTGCTATGTTCATTTGGTATCGCAGCAAAGAATTAACGTTAAAAATATCTACAGCGTGACGTTTGAAAATCGCTAATATATAAACCAAAAAATAATTAAAGCTAATTAATCAGCTAATCACAAAAGGTTTTAAACAGATAACAATAAAAAGCATCCCAATCTTTTATAAAGGGAATCCTCAGCTCCCCTCAGCACTTCCTCAGATCCTCTACTTCATTTTTGCATTTTTTTTTATTATGTGAAAATATATATAATGTAATATTATTTGGAAAAAATATAATGATTATTTTACAGACTTTAATGATTATTATTTAAGACTTTGCACAAAATAGTGAAAATAAGGTATTTTTACATATTGCTAAATTTTGACATTCACATAGTCAACTATATGTTATTCTTTCTCGATATACCAATCCAAACAATATATGTATCATATTCAAAATGGATCAGAAAATAAAAATGAAATAACTAACATTGTTTCGAAATAAATATTAGAACAAAATTTTTAAATGAAAAATATCAACCAAAATGCTGTTTTACACACACTAAAACAAAATATATTTTTCGACACACGTGTAAAAATTGATTCTCCTACTAAAGTAATTGTTCCCCTCGCATCGCCTCTGTGGTAAACACTTCTCGTGCAAGAATCAAATTTTTCACACCTGTATCGAAAACTATTATCATATTCGTATTAGAATTAACAATATAAATTAAAATAAACAATATACCAGATCAAGAAAGATTACAAGATTTAAATGATTAAATTGTAGATTATTTAAATTTTGAAGAATATAAATATCACAGTTATAATAGATAGATAGATAGATAGATCATTTATTGCACATTTTAGTACAAATATCAATACATTCAAATACTTGTCTTACAACATAGCATAGCTCATCACAGCTTAGTTTCGTTTCTTTGTTTAGAATCTCAGTAACATCTATCAGTCAAAAAGTAAGATAAAACAAACATTCAAAAAATAAAATCTAAAAATGTACATTATTATAAGACAGCTGATCACAATGACCGCATCAGTATTCATTTAGATAAAATAATAGTATTAATTTAGACAATATAATTATAACTTGAAATATTTACATTAAAAATTATTAATGAAGATTTAAAATTTAAGTTCTTGGAAATATGTAAACCTTAATAAATAAAATAATATATTTTATTAAGAATTATTTTATTAATAATGGTTTAAAACTTATCAAAACTATAAATATTTATCAATAATAAATGAGATAACGAATAAACTATCAACAATAAAATACATATTAATTTTTTATAAAAGGAAAGAAGTAAATAAAATTAGAAGCTTATCTTTAAAAGGGTATGTTATATAATGAGCAAGTATGCTTACTGATTTTTATTAATATGTAATTTGAAATTTCAATTGTATTATTAATTCAACACCGTAAAACATCGAAATTAGAATTTTATGAATTCATGAAACAAATGTCAATTACGCAAAATACTTAATCCATCGTGACTATTTATGAACTTGATGATTGATAATTTGAATAACAATTGATTATTTATAAATATATTCAAAACATGACTGTAGTAAAAAATCAGCTTTATACTTTGTAATATTATGTAGAGAGAAGTTATCGTTCGCAGGTCGTGTATTTTTGAGGTAACAGAAATAAAAATTTCTTTTTTGATCTAT
>UELX01001642.1:0-40701 GCA_900480035.1 Eupelmus urozonus | reverse complement strand
TGGCAGCATTTTTTTTTTTTTTTTTTTTTTTTTAATTAATTGATTTTATGGCCATAATACCACGTACAGTTTAAAATAAAAAATTAAATTTTTAATTTGCATTTCTATACACAGCAAATTTTTTATTGATTGAAAAAAATTGACTCAGAGACTTTGAATAGACATAAACCACATAACTACATTACAGAAATAATGATAATGACTCTTTCACATAACCATGCTTTTATGGAGAAGAAGGATTGATACAAATACATACGAACATTTGTATTTATTTTTAAAATAAAAAAAAGCAAATATTATATTGTCATATCAAGTTACAGTTGAAAATTAAAAATTGTAGTCAATTTTTTTCAAAAATATTATTGCTTAATTTGCTTTAACTATGTATATATATATATTTTTTTCATTCGATTATTTTTGTAAAATAATGAAAGTGTAACAAGCTTTTGTAAATTTAAATGAAAATTGAAATCCATGTTTCTTGAATGAATACTGGTGATTATCTAAAACTATAAATCTTCACTTTTTTTAAACTTTGTAATTGTTATTCTTGTGTAAGTCTAAACATAAAAGTCATAAATAATAATAAAAACAAATATCTGAACAATTTTGACAGAATTAATATACTCAAGATATTTCTTTGCATTCATAAAATTTTAGAACAAAAATGAAAATGTATAAAAACAAATGACTAATTTTATAAAAAGATCTTATAATATCAATTCTTTTCAACATCTGAGAAATATCACATAAAATATATCTTTTGCTTCAATGAAGTAGCAAATGGCTTAAATTCTATACATCATATTTTAGTTTTTATCTAATCAGGCTTAAAACTTTGATTATATTCTCAAAAACTGAAACTTTTTACAAAGAAAAAAAAATAATTATTTGGGTAATTCTTAAAAAAATAAATAATTAGTAGAATAAGTTATTATACGATTTGATTTTTGTTATATACAATTTTTGCCTCAATTATTTTTGTTATTATCAATACATAAAATTCATTTAAGATGAAAAAAAATTTGATATTTCTCATTTGCGTTAATAGCAACTTTTATTATATCATAAGTTTTATACTGCATCAAGTTTTCAAGTCATCATTATTTAAGTATTGAAAATAAAATAAATTATGAAGCATGAATGGCAAAAAAATACTTACTGAACAAAAGACAAACGTAAGTACAAGTATAATTTGAAATTTGAGAAGGATTTTTATAAAACGTAAAAATTGAAAAAGGCCTTTCAGGTGATTCATTAAAATTGCATTATTGTGACTGTTTTTAAGTGCAACAGTCCCGGAAAAATTTAATGGTAAATTGGTTTTTGTTTTAATTTAAACAATCAATAATAAACTGTAAATATTGTAATGATTACTTCAATCATTAAATTATTCTTACTTCTAATATTAAATTATTAAATTACTACCTATTATGTCAGAAATTAACTATGATTTTGGTAAAGAAATTTTTTATTTTCTATCACTGATTTTAAAAATAACTATTTTCTTATGTTTGAATTTCTATAATTTGTAGTTTAATAATAATTAGAAGAGTATAACTATTACATATACTATCAAATTTAGAAAAGAATTGTGATACTGCTTTTAAATTATCTATTGTTAAATAAATTTTTACATTTTCTAACAAAATGTAAAAATTAAATTTCATAAGTAGAAAAATAGTAAACAAGCTTATCTAATGACTGATTAAATACCAATGATCCATCAAATTTCTCCATACACACGCACACATTGCTCTACCTAAGCGCAGACATTGCCTTTTCTGTCATTTTCCTCACGCGACCTCGACTACTAACACTGATTCCTAACGTAGCCTCACTTCTATTATTGCTCCCCATGCCTGGCTGACTACAACTTTCTTCATCACTGGCTTCACCATAGTATGGCCGTTTAGCAGCACGTCTCGTCTTGGGTGCACTCGAATCGTAGCTGTTATCATCGTCATCATCATCTTCTTCTTCAGTGTCTTCATTGTAGCGCAAGCGTTTAGTGGCTGTGCGACGTAAGTGATGCTTGGTTGTGCCACTGCTGCTTTCAGAATCCCGAGAAACTCGTAGCCTACGCGTAGGTAGATTAACATTGCTAAGAGTTTGGTTGTTCTCCGTCGATTCATCATCATCGCTGTTGTCACTGTCTACGTTTTCCTGATTATCCACATTATCTTCATCTTCATCTTCCTCCTCCGCTTCTTCTTCTTGTTGCTCATTCTCCGCCTCGACTTCGACTTCGATTTCTCCTTCTTCCTGAGACTCATTACTATCGTTGTTTTGCTCAATATTATCCTCATCTTCGTCGCTACTTGTATCACGTATGTTGTTTTTGGTAGTAGGAACCCTAAGTCTGCGTTTACTATTTCTTGTCACGACAGCTTCACTATCGCTGCTTTGCTCAGCTACAAACTGATCCTCTTCATCATCTTCGTCGTTTTCAACATTATCTTCCTCCTCCTCCTCCTCCTCATCTTCATCGTCGTCCTCTACATAGCGTTTCTCAGGGGTTCGAACAGGTCTCGCCTTTATACTGTTCTTTGCCCGATTGTTTCGTGTCTGCTTACCTTTAGAACTCGGCTCATAAGCCTCGTCTGAGTCACTGTCATTATTACCGTTGACTATTGGCTTGCGGGATCGAGTGCGTCTTTTCGGGGCGCTATCGTCACTTGATTCACTTGAACTTGCGCTTGATTCTTCGCTAATATCGTGATCTGAATTTGCATCCGTTAACTTTCGTTTTGCAGAAACATTTCGCGGTCGCAAAGATGGCCTGGACGCTTTTGCAAGACGCTTGGAGTGTCCGTTCATTAAATTCGAAGGTCCTGCTTCGTTATGATTCGCGAATCTTGTTGGTTTTTTTGTTGGCGTAAATTCTTCTGAACGATCATCGTCGTCGTCGTCATCATCATTTTCCATTGGCACATCTTCATTTTCATCATCGTCGTCGTCATCGCTAGATTGAACTTTTTTCCTAGATGGTCCAGCACCGTTTGTCAAATGAGCTTTATTGGCAGCTTTTTTACTTCTTGTGTTTTTATTATCTTTATTTTTTTGGGAAGATTTCCATTTATTTAGAATTTTACGTATATGTTCATCAAACATAGCAGACAATCGAATAGTCATTGAATAAATTTTTGAACGTGTATTCGTATTATAGTTTTTACTATTAGTAAATATCAATTTTACATCTTTAGCAAATTCTGTTGGGCTTTCATAATTTCCACCTAAAAGGTCTTCTTTAACCGTTCGAAGATCCATTGGCGTATCTATAATTTGGTGATAATCCGGATGCTGTAAACGATCTACCGGCTGTCTAAATGGTATGGAATCTTCACATTGCCACAATGTTTCTAAGAGTTGTCGACATGCTACTCTCCAATCATCACTAATTTTTTGTGCTTTTGCATGTCTGGTTGTAGATCGTGTAGGCCTCTGCGAACTGGTAGATGGTCTGTTGATATCATCTTCCACATCTACTTCTGTATCCGAAGAATGATAGGCATCAGCTAATTCGTGATATAAAGCTGTTATATCATGATCATTCGCATCCCTAAAAAAAAGTAATCGTTTAAAATCTTTATATTTGTGAATTTAAAAATAGTTATTACAGTATTGTTAATTAGGAAACTTTGTTAAAATAGACTTTATATTTTCGCAATATTATCTAAATCATAAACATTTTTTGATAGTTTTGATTTTTAATATTATATCTGTAATACTCACTTGATAATTCGTAAACAGATATCGGTGATTAATCTCGCTTGTTTAACAATCTGACTGTGTCGCTCATTAAATTTCTCGGCATTAGTCGCTAAATACCTCACATCAAACTGTGCTGACGTTATCCTTCTATAAAATCGATTTTCAAAACGTGCTTTGATCGTAGACAGATCAATCGGGTATTCAACAACATAAGCATAAATGGGATATATAGATAGATCAACTGGAACAATGAAAGGCTCAGCAATCGCAAGAGTCATGACTTGATCAAGACCGCGGAGAATGCGTCGACATGCGGCTTCTCGATCACCCATTGGCCATTCTTCAGGTTGAGGCTGATATAATGTCTCCTGAATCTCTTCAGCAAGTACGGGCACTGCACCGCCCACTTCCGAAGGTAATCCTAACAATAAAATTTATTATTAATATTTTATGAAATAAAGAGTTAATCATTCTTTGATAATTTAACGACTAATAAAAATGAAATATATGCAACATGTTTTGATTGAAAATCATGTAAATAAAAAAATCTCACTTTGATCATCGATTGGCTCAAGATCCCAAGGGCTCATAAACTCTCTTTCTCCGCTGTCCCAACGTATGGTAAAGCACATAAAATACGAATCTGGAAACTCTTCCGAAAGTGGTTGAACAGATATGATTTGGCCGGTCCACCAGCCATCATCGATCATGCATCTAAATCTATTGCCTTCTGACCAACTTCTCTCGAGTGCATTATCAAAAGTTTGTCGCAAAACCAAAAAATCGAGAACATCCGGCATGTCGTGATATTTTATCGTGAAAGTGACTCCGGTTAAGTGACCCTCTTCATCTGTCTGAGCTAATTTCAGGCAGCACAATCGTGGTGGACGGATCTCGTACTTAATTCCGATGACTTTTACAAACTCTTGAGCCTATAATGTTGATTGTAATTTGACAATTTTAGGTTGCGCTGAAAATTTTAAAGTAATTGATTAATTGATTGACTCACTTTAAGATTCAATTTGCTCCATGGTTCGGCTGTACGATTAACATCGTAAATTTTTTTTGTTCTTACAGCATCCAAGTACCTCTGGTGTCCCTGGCGAAAATATACGATATCATCTCCCATCTGTGGGTAATAAGGTGCTTTTCTTGGAATTACTTCGCTAAGCCATTCCGGTGGACGGTAAATCTCAGGTACTTCAGTTACAGAACTTGGTTCTGCTATCGGTATCGCCTAGAAATATGTAAAATATTTCCAGTATAACTATTTTTAACTTTTTAATTTTTAATTTTTTATTTCTTTATTTAATATTAATATTTATTTTCTTCTCATAATTGATAAAGTAATAAATAATTTGTACATAAAAAAAAAATTCACCTTCTTCTTTGGTCGTTGACTTCTTCTTCTATCAGTATCGCTAGGAGGAGTAATGGCTCTTTTTTGTACAGGTTTTCTTTTGCTTCGCTTTGGTGGTTCTAAATTATCACCATGATCTGCAATCCAATCTGAGTATTCACTACTGGTATCAGAGGTTGAGCTACCTGAAGATATTTCCTCATTAGAGGATGAATCATTACTAGTTCCCGAAGCTTCACTATTTTCTGGGTTCTTAAAATCAAGATTATATAGAGTTAATAAAAATTATCAGACCCTTTAAATAAATCTGTTTTCATTGAAATAATAATTTTTTATTTTAACAGTGTTTTAAAATTTTTATAACGAGAAAATAACATTTATTTGCTTACTTCGAATTCATCATCCTCTGGTTCATCATCACGTGTAGCCCTTGTTCTGTATCCGTGCCTAGCTTGTCGATTTCTCCTGTTGTTCCTCAACGATCTACTCTGATCAGGTGTTGTGGTATTACTTGATATCATTTGAGGTCGTCTACGCATTTCACGCTTCCAGCATTCTACTTCCATATCAGCCATTCCATTTCTACAAAAGCCCAATACATTATGGTACTTCATCATCTTTCATTATAAATAAGTTAAAAATAATACTAATAACTTACATTTGCTGATAAAGTGTATTAAGGAGAGCAGGCTTAAGTGGCCGCGCAAGAATAGGTTTGTTCCAGGGTGTTGTGTTATCAGGTTGCCAGTTACCACTACTTTGGCGTACACCCTCGACATCACCGACGCGACGTAAACCTGGCCTACTACCACGCGGACTTGCTACTTGACGTGCTGGCTGTTCTTCATCATTATCGGCTTCAGCGGCAGCTGCTGCTGCAGCTGCAGCTGCTTCGGCGTTTATGCGATGTCGCTGCGCCAGTTGTTCGATTAATCGATCAATGTTGGAACGTGGCTCCTGCTCGGGTAGACCTTCTATTACCTCCTGTTGCCCTATATACAAAATGAGCATTTTTTTAACTAAAATTTTATTTCGCCTTCATTTGAATTTATAAAATCTTAGTGATATAATTCATTACCACTAGCGCCAACTGCAATGTTCGGTACTAATTGTTCGCCTTGACAATTTTCTCTTCCAGGGACTAGTCTCTGAAGTGCTGGAGGATAGGGGTTACCGTCTACATCTACGAGAAATGGAGGAGGCATAAGATGTGGTGCTGTTTGAGTTTGCTCATCCAGCACATAATTGTTGGCATCTCTAATCAAAGGCCGATAGTCGGTGTGGTAAAACAGTTCTTTTGGAACCTAAATTAATAAATAATTAAATTAATGTTCCCCGCATAAAATTATCATATTTTAGTGCCACAATAAAAAATAACTGAAATATGAATTACAATAAAATTATTATGAGGATCAAAAACGTTTTGTGGAATTTACATTTTTTAATACTCTATTAATTTAAAGTGAATTGATTCAGTCAAAGAATTACGATTATTAACTCACGATTTTTAATTTTTCGACTCCGGAACCAAATCCATAGATCATCAAATGACCATGGGAGTCTGTGGCTGCTAACATTGTACCATCAGGTGACCATTTGGCATCAAAGACTGCACCATTTCCCTGTCCTTCAATAAAGTTTTGAAAGCAAGCTATTGGCTCGGTGTTTAAAACATCCCAAATAATTAGTTGGCCATCATGACCAGCACTCAAAATAACGCGCGGATCTATAGGGTGCGATTCAAGAACAAAAACTTCATCCTTATGACCACGCAAAACTTTGACCAATTGCGCTGTATTGGCATTCCACACCTTTAGAGAACAATCATTAACTGCTGTCACTACCCACTCATCACTTACATCCCAGCAAACCATCGTCACTTTCATTTTTTTATTAGAATCGTCCGTTGGTTCTGGTTCACTGTATATTAAGAATTTTTAAATTACTATACTAATTATTTTCAAATGATTTTTTTATTCATGTATCTAAAATTACTCACCCTGGTAGCTTGGTAGTCATAAACAACATCGTAGAATGCCACTGTGTTTGCTCGAATTTCCAAACGTTGGCTGTGCCATCCTTCGAGCCTGAAATGAACTTCAAGCCACTATGCGCCCATTGAATACTATCTACAGTGTCAGAGTGTGCTTCAACTTCGAGAACGCGTCGTGGTCCTTCGTCACCGAGCATCATATAAACACGCACGTGATGGTCGGCAGAACCCGCGGCCATAAAAGCTCCACCAGGACTGAAAGAGGCACAAATCATCTGTGCCTGACCGGGTCTCATTTTCTCGTGATACTGAATAGGCTTTGGCCTAAAAACCATAAAATTAAATAATTTATTTAAAATATACTATAACGGCAAAATTATATATGGTTTACAGCGATATAATCCACTCACTGGAAAATAGCTCTTTCGTTGTTTTTCTTTGTATAAGACCAAAATGCTACTGAACCGTCGCTACTTGTTGAAACTAAATAATTAACCCCATTACAGGAAACAGGACAGAAATTGACAGAAGTGATCATGCCAGAATGTCCCGATAAAACGGCAATCTGTTAATTTAAAACATGTTTTAAGTTAATTCAAATTACAAGATGTAATAAATGAATAAATTGAACAAAAAATTCACCGGTGACATTGTCTGGAAGCACCACACTCTAAGGATGCGATCTAAGCTTCCTGCGGCGAGAAGTGTGTTGTCAAAGTTTACTGCAATATCCATGATCTCGGATGAGGCACCGCGAAATGTCGCCAATAATCTGCCATCCGTTGAGCTCCAGACTTTCACTAGCAAATCATCGGCCCCTGTGATGATATATTTGCCTGTGCGATCAAATAACACGCAGTAGACAGCTGACAAGTGTCCAAGCGTGTGCCGGTACAGTTGTATCTTTTTGTAGAAGCATGTCGGCACAACTTCTCGTCTGCTTAGCGGCCCTGAATTTTCACGACCCTGTAGTATTTTTGCTAGATCGAAAAGTAAATGATACATAAGCATTTATGTTTTGAAGATGTCAATTTTTAAGGACAGATGATCTTCAAAATATCTACATACTTATATTTAATGGGGAAAAATTTCCTGGTGGTATCATTAAAGGTTTCCCACCAAACCTTCCCGAATAGCTTGTAATGTTGCGAAAAAACCGCATCATATCTTAAAAAGAAAAATAATTAATTTAAAAATATCAGTCGTAATGTACAAACACTTGTAAATATATTTTATTTACCCTCTTTTGTGCGTAATAAGGATTGTCTTCCTGCTCCAAGCAGGGAAATTGCCCCAGCGACGCATGGTGGCACCTCCTTTTCTAAAACAGGCCCGATTCTCGCACATATTCGCAGCAAATGATCAGGGCCTATGTGAGAATACTTTTTTTCCTAAAATAAAAAAAAATCATGTCCTTAAAATTCCATCTCAAAATTTTTAATTTTTATATGTTTAAAAAGAATTGAATTTCATAATAGTACAGTATGCACCTAGTCGCCTTCGGCTCGGGTGACAATTACACGCAGTTTGAGGCTTTCTTTACTTACTCCCATGGTGCATATACTATTTTTCTCCACGAGCATAAAATGCGTGCTGTAGAATTTGTCCGCAGGGCGTACAGTACGCACTTTACGTGCCGTGTGGAGAAAAGGAAATTTTTTTTATATATTATTGCTATCAAATATCCAAATATATTTAAAAAGATGTTTAAATTAAACAAAATTTTATATATAGAAATATATTTAACTCAGTCTCCGTTAAAGCAATTTCCCGCCGCATTTCAAACAGATAAAGTAGTCCCAGCG
Organism: Eupelmus urozonus; assembly: GCA_900480035.1. NCBI lineage: Eukaryota > Metazoa > Arthropoda > Insecta > Hymenoptera > Eupelmidae > Eupelmus > Eupelmus urozonus. The sequence continues at coordinate 31,829 of UELX01001642.1, read as the reverse complement.
CCGTTTGAATCTCACTCCGCCATAGAAAGCTTGTATTCAAGCAGGCCCGCTGTAGGACACTTTCCGTCTATAAATATATAGTCGGAAACGCAGGTATACACACTTTCATGCTCATGTCGCAAACACACACAAGTGCAAACATTGATCACGACTAGCACGTATATATACGTGAGAGAAAGAGAGGAGCACAAGCCGGGCGAGAATCACCCCTCAGAGGCAGCTCATTGGCTGCTGCCCCACCGCCTCGCTCGATCGTGTGGCCTTTATCCGTACGGCAGCTGGTGGGAGTCCCGACGAACCCTTTCACGCTTATACAAGCTCAGCGGATGAGTAGATTAACGTTTATTTTAAAAATCGAAAAGACGCTTACAACAGCGAGAGTGGATCAATTATTTGTTTGGTCAAAATTTATCTCGTAAGCAAAAATAATTGATAAATTCTAATAGATTTATTAAAGTGAAAGATGTCAATGACGAGAATAAGCTGTTCAATTAATAAGCAGTTTTAAGATACTTATTTTTTATTTACATTTCTTCAGTCTCATTAGTTAGTGAATGTAATATACAAAAGAAAGTTTTCAAACTTATTAATATTGTTTACATATTTTTAACTTTAAAAATGCAAGAATTACTATAATTTTAAAGTAATTTTTTATTAAAATTTTTATTAATAAAAATTTATAAAAATACTAAATTTTTAATTGTAAAGTATGTTAGTAAAGATATTTAAAAATGTTAAAAATAATCAAAAAAAAAAAAAAATTTCTTAGAAAGTTTTAATTAGAGACTTAAACAAATTTAATGTAAAGCTTTATCAAAATATTAAGTCTAAAAAGGTTCAATGTTAGTATCCCCTCTCTTTATCAATCTTCTTTCTCGCTCGCACCTTCTAAGCAGATAAAGCGAAAGAGAGAAGGGGAAGCAATGAGTCTGGAGTAGGGATGAACACTTTGCCGGGGCAGGAGAAGAAGTATTAAGAACGAAGTGTGCTAGAGTGAGAGAGGAAGAGTGGCCACGCCGACGGTCGTTCACTTGGTGGGGATAATCGAGCAAGCTTCTCGCGAGCGAGCGAAGGGGAATGAAGAGACAAAAAGTCTACCCTTTTTGGCCGTACGCGATTCGCGCGAGCGCGACTGGGACTCTGGCTATAGAGTGTAAAATTTTCCCCCGTCGCGAACCTTTCGCAGGATTGGAAAAATAATGCAAGAAAGCACTCACCAGCTCTTCGAAGCTCTGTCTGTGTTCGTTTCCTAGCCAATCAAGTCTCTGTGGCAGGATCTAAAATATAAAAAAAAAAAAAAAACGGTCATGATCAAAAGTCAAAAATGTTATTTTTTAAAATAATAAACAAATTAAGCGCCCCCATTAGCAAAATAAGATGAAAACGAAAATTTTGGTAGGGAGCTCGGTGACTCGGCGGATCCGAGACCGGCTCGCTTATCCAGGGTAAACACGCGGCTCTCGGCCACTCTCGCTTTTGTTTTGACACAAGCGTAGAGTACACGAAACCACGTGCAAACCATGTGGAAAACGTCAACTCAGCAGCACTGCTCTGTCCGTCGGTTGCGCGCGCGGCGCACAGTCTTACCTTGGCTTGCTCCAATTCGCTCTTCAACGCCTGAAAGGAAAAAATAAAGAGAGAAACATAAGTATCTGGGCTTAATTTGTAAGTGCCAGTTGCAGCAGTAAAAAGTGGGTAAAGGAAAAAACTTACGTCAGCGATGGCACGGCAGGGCCCGTCCGCCAGGAATTTGACGATGAGGAAGTAGAGCTCTGAAAGCAGAGATTGGCTTGCGTGAGTGGGAGCGAGAGGCTCTTATGCTAGAGAGCGCGAGTGCGAGCGAGAGGGACGGTGGAAAGCGGAGCAGCCGCAGCGTACTTTTCGTGCTCGGGGGAGGCTGCCTGCGCTCGCTCGGCTAAATAAGTTGCGAGGCTTACCTGCAGCGAGGCTAGAGTCGAGCCGGGCGACGTCGGCCTCCATTGCGCCGGCTGCTACGACGTCTCGCTCCTGCTTGGCTCGGGTTTTGCTGCTGCTGGGCTGCAACGGCGACGTCTTCTAGCACGGCAAGCCTGCATCCTCCAAGCGTAGCAGCTCCATTTTACTCTGTACTGTGCTTGCCGCTGACCGTCACAACTCCGGGGCCTCTGGCCGTCCGACGTCAGGGGACGCGTCGGCTCGATTTGTCACTTTACCCAAATGGCTTGTGTACTTGTGTAGTTGTGTACACTGCAGCCTGCTCGCTCTCTGCGCATGGAAAAAGATTTGGCTCGCTTACTTTCTTATACCCTCGAGACATTTTTTTTTTTCTTGGGCTCTTTTACTTATTGACTATGGGTTATTATATGTTGCTAGTACATCACTTTTCGAAAGAGTAGATTATTTCGTGATTTATGTAATTGAAGCAACTAGTGCTGTTTCTTTGTAATTTGAGAAATTTTGTGCAACTCTTTCATCGAAAAATCGTCGGAAAAATTATTAAAAATTTTAGCACGTTATAATATTTTAGGCTAAAGGCAAACTTTTTATTATTTAATTTATTTGTTTGTAAATCTTACTGTCACGAGTCTACATTTACTTTCTAATATTTGGTATATGATATGAAATCGCAAATAAAATTATGAAGTTTTGTTATAACGCATACTTATAGCAGAAACACTTTGATACAATATTTTTTTAAACACTTTACGCCAGTGGCATAAAAAATGCAAATCAACACGGCTTTTTTATTGAAATTTGTAATTTACTAATTATCAATTAAAGTTAGACAAATAATGAATACTTTCGGTAATTTATTCGGTTTGCACATATTAATAAAGCTTAAGCGTATCAAGAAATGAAACAACCAAAAGCCAGGTAAAAAAGTAAAAAAAGATTCTTAAATTTATTAGAGTTCCGCAGCAAATTGGTGGAAAAGACGAGAAATCAATGTCTCACGAAAGCTTACGAAAATTGCTTGACGAAATTTCAGATAATATTATCTCGTAGAGAAAATAGAACGAGATGCGAACTGGCGAGTTATATTTGGCTGGATTTTTACCGTTTATGACCGTCACGGCTTTCCGCGTTTCCACGGCTTATCAGAAGCCAGTCCGATAATCGAGCTCTGTGCGGGCGCACAGCTACACACTCGCGGCCCTCTCCTCGCGCTCTCGGCTCAAAACACAACAATCAAGCCTCAACCCTCAAGAGCAGCTCGACTCCGAAGCCCTCACGCGCCCTCGAGATCAACGAACCATAACCCCTCTTCCGCAGCAGCAGCAGCAGCAGCAGCCCCCCGAGCTCGCTCCATACACACAATTCTCGTGCACAGCTCTCCGATTAATCGCGGCGGGCCACTCCGGCAGTTTGAGGTTAGCTCGACGCGAGCGCGCGCCGTTTTTCCGAAATAAACATGCGTTTTTTTGCGATCGCCGAATGTTCACGCTCTGCCGCGACACACGATAACACTCGCTCTGCACTCGAGCGGCAGCACAACAGCTGAACTGCGGGAAAACCGGAACGCGCAGTCAGCGCTCTCGCCTGACGGTCCCGAGGCGGGGGTAACCGGACCGTCAGCAGAACCCAGCACAGCGGCCCGATCGAGTTACGATTCATTCCTGCTCTCTTTCTCTCTCTGTCTCTCTCTCGCTCGCGCGATGCAAGCCAAGAGAGTGCACGAGTCGCGGACGAGCCGAGGAGCTCCGTTTTTTGATAAACGATTTCGCCAGCATGGGTAAAGCGATGCGTATGGTTTCTTTCGAGCTCGGGATGCGGATGAGCCGAGGCTGGCGAGGGTCGCGCTCGCAAAGTCGGGGGACGATATTTTCTCTCAAGCCTCGTAAAAAATCGGCTCGTGTTTACTCTGTGCGGTAAGCAACCTGCTGCGCTAGCGCTTCATTAGCGAGATCGAAAATCAGATAAGGACGGAGAGACAGTCCTGCTCTCTCGGGTGTATATATATACGAACCTGCGGCCGACGAACAAAGACAGAGACTGGTGAAGTACGCGCGTGCGCCGCTGCGAACTAGTCCGCTCTCTCGTGCGATTTTTCCTCTCTCTCTCGCTCTCGCTCGCTCCTCAAGTCAGACGCACCCCTCCAGGGACTCCCACTCTCTCGCTCTCTCTCTATTTTGCACCTTCGTTGAGGTTATGGATGCGTCTCTCGCGGTTGAGCTAGTCCTCGTCACGCGCTCCGCGGCGACATCGATGCGCCGCTGACGAAATTATACGTGGGATCCACGCTATAGCGAGAGCTGCCCGTCGCGGCGCGGATATAGACCGCACGCGCGAGGGGCAGGGGGGGGGGTAGGGTGAAAGTACTTAGAGGAGTGGGGGGCAGCTGTAGTTTGATTCGTAAAGCCCCAACGGTTGTTGCGCTCATATAGCGGGCGCGCCACTCTCCCGCTCTGTAGGTTAGGTTGGGCCGTTGGCTGGCCGCTCGAAGCGGACTGGCGGCGCGGCCACTTGCGGCTTTTAGTATATACGGTAGTTCCATCTGTGAGCCCGACGATCATTGTAATTTCAGTTTGCACCCTCTACTTATGTCGTAGCCCGAGTAAACACTGGTAATTACTTTTATTATCTTCACGCGGCTTGTTTTTATTAGTTTATGGGTGGTTTCGACTTTTTTTACTGCCAACCTTTGCTGTTACGTACGACTTAGTTTTCGGGAGTATTGTCATTATGGTCAATATTTTATTATGGGGAAACTGAATAAAAATTCATTATGAAAAACCTAAATGCATATAAAGTAAAAAATATTTAATTTCAAATTAGAAAATTTTGTAATTACGTGATAATGCGTGCAATCGTTATTAGTTTATAAAATTTCTGATTTTTAATTATCTTGCTTTTTTTAAATCAATTTTAAATTTCGGATTCAGTAAAAAAGGTTCGCGTTTAGTCAGACAAAAACATGCTAAGTTTTTTGTCATAATATTTAAGGATAAAATGTACTAAGTAAATTCTTACTATTCATTAGAAAGCGCTACTTTTAAATCAAATTATATGCTTCTAAGCATTAGAAAAATTAATTTTACAAAACAGTAATTTTTCCTTGTAAAAAAAAGTAACATGTAAAAGACGCGCTTATCATTGTAAACAAAAGTCAAGTAAACTGAGTGTATAAACGATGCCACAACTAGCACATTATTGCGATAAACAAATGAACTTACCGTAAATCGATCCGTAATTGAATAATAAATTCTTAATGCATGGACAAATATATTATTTGTTTTATTATGTTACAGGTCAATATATGCAAACATATTGCGATACAATATAATATACAATATAAATAAAGTACAGTGAAAAAAGGAAAAAAGTGGCGGTTCAGGTTTAAAGTATTTTATTAACGCTTACGTTAAACTTGTGGTCAGTTTGAAAAAAAAAAATAATTGAAAAAGCTTTTGCATAATTTTGTTTTATTTAAATGTTATTCCTATGTTTAATTTAGCTTATAAAATAGATAAAAAATTTATTTTGTATAAGTATTTAAGATATTTGAAGAGCGCAAGTTTGTCTTTAAATTTGCCACACTTTTCCTTCACCTGGAAGAATATTCCTGCATTATCTGTTAAATATATGCTTGGCTGTCAAAATAGCTAGTCTTTTAAATTCGTTTGCGTTATCATCGTGGTTATTTGTAAATCAAAACAGCTACGAAATGTGCTTAAGGTCACGATTATCAAAATCGAAAAAAGTAACATTATTTACATTTGCTATATTTTTTAGCGCTATACGTACGATAATACTTTAAACAAATTTATAAATTAAAAAAAAAATTACTTTTTTTCTATCAATCTAGGTCATTGCATGTACTTTTATTACACAAAATTAATTTATTATTGTTATGTTAAACACTAAGGAAAAGTTTAGTTCTATATCAAATTATTTCCTTATATAGTCATTGTAAATAATAATTATACTACAATATATATTGTTTATTGATAAAAAAATTCATTATTTGCTATTACTCCAATATATACCTTCTCAAAATTTATTTCAACGTTTAAAATTCACTTTGTAAAAACATTTTTTAGTCTATAAATATAACTTCAGAACATATTTATTTACTTATCCCAAATAATAAGTATTTCAATATTATTTATAAATTTGTTATGGAGAAAAAAAATATTTTTTCAAAATTTTATCTTTATATTATAAAAGTTTAATCTCAGGATCTTTAGATTAAACAGTTTTTTTTTAATATTAAAAAAAAATATTTTGCGATATAAACAAAACCAAGGATAGTTGCTCAGTGTCACGGTACACTCTATATCTCTATATATACTATTTTGAGTCAATATTTCGAAGCTAGGTCTATAAAAGACATATAATAGAAATTTTTTAACTATTATATTACATCAATCTAGAAATTTTTATTTGTACTTAGAAAATTTGTATCAAATGCCATTCTTAATGGCTTCATATTATAAGTTAAAATAGTGTAGAGAGAGATAGAGTCTACCATAATGGAAGACAACTGTGTCGCAATATATTTATTTTTACACACTGAACATAAAGTAGGTATTTTAGAGCCTTCTAGTGGGTAGTAAAGTACCTACTGTAAAAAAATTAATCTTCATTTGTTTTCGCTTCTGATTGGTGGGAATCTTGACGTATGGGAATTTCGACTATGACTCAGAAACGTATATACACTATATGGGAGTAAAAAAAGAAAATGTGCCGACATGGATTACTGATAATTTTTAACTTTTTAAAAATTTTAGAATTTTAGAAGTTTTATACTATTTTTCATGTTTCTAGTCAAATTTTGAAATAAACAGATTTTTAGTCATATTGTTATAGAAAGTCATATTGATAAATAATTTATTATTGAATGTATTATTCAAAATCTTTTACTTTGAAAAATATTATTTAACTTTTAAATATAACTTCATAATGAATTTATTTTATTCTTCAAAATTATAAATATAAGTATCAAAATTATTTCAATTTTTTATGGTGAAAAATATATTTCTTTAAATTTTCATCTCCCCGGTATAAGAGCTTAAACTCAGTATCCTTCAAAAACCCACATTTAAAAACCTTTGAAACATATGTTTGAATTGCAGACGTCGCAAAATCGACCAGTTTATCGTCGCGTGTGAGAGAGCTCACGCGATCATAAAGTGCACTGCACCTCTGTAAAGCTACATCTTCACTGCATCAAGAGTAGGAGTAGCAGGAGCAACAGCAGTCAGCAGCAGGTTCTCAGCTGCGATGATAATCCGACACCTTGCGCGCACTTTTATCCGCGCAATACGTCACTGCAATTAAAACGATAGAAGCTTCCAAACCGCAGTGTATTCAGTAAGTTGTACATTAGAGGGCCGTTAAATAATTTGTAAAAGCATATGTTTGTAATGTTAATCAGAAATATTTAGTACAAAAATTTATTTATAAAGAAATTAAAGTATTTCGATAGCTGATATCTGTTTTACGTGACAAACAAGACTTGTGATTATAAAAATTCTAGTTTCGGATCGACACGTCTTAATTTTATAAAGAAATACGTTTTGTTATTTAAGAAGTAATATTTACGCCTACTTTTGTAAATACTCCACATGCGTATATGTATAATGTCACTCTAGTTAAAAAAGAATTTTACCTCGTCATTCAATTGTTTAAACTCAGCTTCTAAACATTCCATTCATAAACAATTATGCTTTTCAGATATACGGGCGTTTAAAGTCAACGCCTGATCTCCTAATCCATGCCGCAGCTGTTTTAAAAGGCTCTCCGAGCGCTGACGTATCCGCGTTGACGAGAGAGAGAGAGAGAGGGAGAAAAGGAGCGAGAGAGCAATCTACAGCGGTCGGGCGCCGAGCCGCCGTGTGGCCGAGTGCCATTCGCGGGCTGCGAGGCATCAGTCTCCGGGAAGACGGCAGGCTGCTGCTGCGCGCGCGCGCTGGCTGCCTCTCCAGACGTGTGCAGTGTCCACTACACTTTATAACTATATACATACTCGTCGTACACACCTAAACACCAGTGCGGCATATACGCTAAAGGACGAATCTAGAGAACGGAAAATCGTCGGAGCTAGGATTTTATTAGGTTTCTTCCTACGAGGAGTAATGCTTAGGTGGAGGCAGAGAGCTGGCTGCAGCCAAAGACTCGTCCATCCATGACGAGGGAACCCTGCGCTGGTTACATCGAGGAGAGGCTCAACCTGTACACGTGACACGCGGAATATCGCGCGCACGGCTTCTCACGCGCTGCTCTTGTGTGTTGTTAATAAGAAAACGTGACAGGAAAGGGGCGAGACAATAGCTGGAGGCCCGAGTGCGTACTTTCCCAGTGATGATTTCGCCCAGGAAGCTCCAAAAGGCCGCGCGCTTTCCATCGGCTCAAGTTTATTGACACCTGACTGGCTGGATCACCGAGGTGTCACGAGCGTCTACTCATTTATGGACGAGTGTCACTATCTGCTAAAAAGAAAAGAAACGCCCGATAAGATAAGCCTGTTCGATGGACAGTAGTGAGCTGCCTCCTGTCGCTGCTAACTTTTCCTCCACATTTTTTACAAACTGTTTGTCCATGCAGCTGCAGGGCCTCAGAAGGTGATAGCAGGGGTGTACGTGTGCTTCCAAGGATAGATTGCAACCTAACTAAACATGTCTTGGATAGCTAAGAACACACTTACTTGGCTGCAATCTCTGGCGATTAAAGTGCTGAGGACAGGCCATGTGCCCAAGCATGTTGCTATCATTATGGATGGCAATAGAAGATTCGCCAACAAAGCTGGAGTCGAGAAAATCGAGGGACACACAAAAGGGTATGTTGCATCATCATCCCAATTATTAGATTTTTATCTTGCTGCTTAGTCTCTATAGACATTTTAAAATGCTGATACTTCAATTTATAGTGTTTGATAAAAATCTAAAACATCATAAATGATTCATTTACTTTAAATAAGGTTTTTAAATTAAAACTTTTGAAAAATAACTAGCTTAACATTTTTGTTATTATCATTCTCATTTTAAGTTTAAAAATTTATAATTTAAGATAATAATTCTAGAAAAATGTCAATTTTATAAAATAATGACAATCAAATCAATCTTTCATTTTTAATAAAAATTTTAATATTTTTTTTTGATTTGTTAGAATATTTAAAATTTTTAAAATATTGTACCATTTTACAGTTTTGAGAAATTAGCAGAAACCCTACAATGGTGTCTAGAATTCGGCATTCCTGAAGTAACAGTTTACGCTTTTAGTATAGAAAATTTTAAAAGAACTAAAGAAGAGGTCGACTGTCTTATGGACCTTGCTAAACAAAAATTTCAAAGGTTACTAGATGAAAGGTAAGAACTTATTTAACTATTTTTATGAATAATTTTTAATTGTATAAAAGTTTAATACATGATTTACATGATTTCAGAGATAAATTGAAGGAACATGGGGTGTGCATTAGAATAATAGGTAACTTATCACTTGTACCTCAAGATGTTCGTCTACTTATGGCAGAAGCTATGCGAATCACTAAAGATAATGACAAAGCATTTTTAAATGTAGCATTCTCTTATACGTGTAAGTATTGGAATCTATTTAAATAATTATATTTTGGATAAAATTTTAATAATTTTATGTTAATATAATCAAAATTTTTGCTTACAGCGAGAGATGAAATAACAAATACAGTAAAAGATATTGTTAAAAGTGTAAAAAGTAAAGAAATAACTGTAGACGATATAAATGAGAATCTCATTTCCAAGTGCCTTTACACGCACAACTCTGAAGATCCAGATTTACTTATAAGAACCTCTGGAGAGGTTCGCTTTAGTGACTTTCTAATGTGGCAAGTACGTATCAATTGATTTAGATTACTAAATAAACTTGTCATACATACCGTAAAATATTTTTATATAACAAAAATATATTTAACTTTATCCTCTAAATTTTTTAATTTAATTTGTTTTTTTTTTTTCTGTTTCAGACAAGTCATACATGTGTTTATTTCACAAAAGTTCTTTGGCCTGAGTTTAGTGCCTGGGACCTCATATATGCAGTGTTTTATTATCAAAGGTGTTACAGTGATATTATAAAACTGAAAAATGATTGTCAAGACAAAGTTTCTGTGTTAAATGATAGAACTAAAAATTTTATTGAAAAGTTGCATAAAGAAAGGCAAATGATATCTGAAGACACAACTGCTACAATGATAAACTGAAAATTCAAAGCCAATGAATATTATTTTTAAATAATAAATTGTTGGTGTCAACTTATTGTGTGCAAAATACATGAAAATATAAATAGATAAGCGACCCCGGTAATATTTTCTTTCAATTAAAAAGCCTAAGCAAAATGTAAAAGTGATTTACATGGCTTTTAAGATGAAAGAAATATCCACTTAATTAAATTATTAAAATTGGTATATTTTTACAACAGTATACATAGTTCTTGATAAAAATTAGATATTTTTTGTAATGAATTTTATTAGCTTCCTTTTGTACAAACTTCATGTATAAATCATATGTTTGAAAAAATTTATTTTATGTTAAAAGAAAAATAATTAATTTCGAAAACTTTATGAATATTTGCATTATTGCACATATATAGTTTTTCATATTGAATCAATATGATAATTTATATACAAATGTATATGATTATAAAAAAACTTCCATATTTGTAATATTTATGTACAATACAAATAGAATTTGATTTATTATATGTTATGTTTAAATCTGTATAACATATGAAGTTTAAAATAATCCTTAAATTCTGAATAAATGCTGATAATATTTACAAAATAAATCAGCGATAAAACCGTTTTTTGGACAAGCAATAAAATAAAATCAGACATGCATTTTCGTTATTTTAAAATAGATATTTTTATAAATTTATTTATTCTTAAAACTAATAACTGTTTAAGTATTTGCTTAAATTAATTCTTTTTTTTTTTTATTAATTTGATTACCTAAATCGTTGAATATTACACATTATTTTGCAATAAATAAAATATATTTTCATACATCACAGCTGAAATTATTAGACTCAATAAACGTAAAATAAAGCAGTTAGTCATGATATTATTTTTTGTTAGTCATTCATTTAAATATATAAAATTCATTTAAATATATAAAGTTACGATTAAAAAACATTAATAGAAATAAAATTTGCTTTCTAAAATAACGAATTCTGTCTGATCGAACATAAATTCACATTAATGAATAAGAAAACCATGATTTCGAATTGCCAGAGTGGTAGTACCAATAATCTTTCCACTCAAATTGGCGTTTTTTTCATTCGCTATAGATACCTACAAACTCCTCGTAATAAAAAACTGTCATTTTTGAACTACTAAAAACTTTGAGAATATTTTTCGTAACTTTTTAAAGTCTTTGATAGAAATCGAAAAATTAATTCACGCTTTAAAATGGACCATAAATAAATTTTTCATAGTTATTTCGAATTTAAAATAAAAATAATCATTTATCAATATCCGATTGCCTACCACCAAAACCTGTATATAAATATATTGTCTTGTTCGTTTTTATCGTATTAAAACACCGCTGCTCCATTTTATGCCATCATTACGCATCACTTAGAGTTATAAGCAGTGTAAATTTTTCTAGGAGTAGGTTGCCTTTGCCTGGCCAAAAACGATTGACCCTGGCCTGAACTTAAAGCTGCAAGCCTCTGATCCACAGCTTCGCGATGTTTCGTCAAACCATAATGATAGAATGCTGATATCATAAGCTTCTCTTCCATTTCCCTAATGAGTTTCATTTCTTTACAAGAGCGCTCGACGTCCTCGATTGTCTTTCGTTTATCACCACTCTCTCGGTTACCACGTGGCATCCCCAATTCCGAGGGCGACTGTGCGTTACTGCCCTGTTGTTTTGGATCTAGCATCTTGATTACACTCTTGGCTTTCTCTACGTACTTTTTGTAGCGTTCTTCGAGAGCTGCAAGCTCACATTCTTTGCGAGAGAGATTTTCTTGTAAGCTGAGGACCTTCTGCTTCTGTAACTGCAAGCTGCTCTCACGTTCTTCATTGTGAACACTTAACCGATCACATTCAATCTGTAACCTACGTAATTCATCTTGCAGGTGTTGTAGCTTATGCTGATCACTCTTTGACTCAGTTGTCTGACTGCCTGACAGTTCTTCTAATTTGTTTTCTGTAAAAATTGTTAATTTTATATTTGGTGCTAGATACCAGATTATAAAGTTTTAAAAATGTAAAATAATGGTTTTAATATAAAAATATAATAACATGTAATCTTTAATTTTTTCTAAATAAAATCGAGTCACAATAAAAATTGATAACATAGAAAAAGAATTATAAATTTTTAAATTAATGTGTAAAGGAAAAAAGTTACCTAATTCAAGTATTCTTTGATTAGCTTTGCGATTTTGCCCACGAAGATTATTTAATCTCTCTTCTGAATCTTCAAGTAAGGCTTGCATAGGCAATTTGTCATCACTTCCTTTTTGTTGATTTAGTTTGAGCATCTTATTTTCATGTTGCAAAAGAACAAGTTTTTCTTTTATTGCTGGTGGAATAATTTCTGTATTAACCACAGCTTCGTCTGTGCTCAAATTTGTAACATTTTCCATTGTATGTAATTGAGTACATTTTAGCTCTTCATTAGTTTCTTTTAAGGTATCACGTTCTATTATTAATCTGTCTCTTTCACGCTGAACAGCACCTAACTGAGCCTCCAATTTTTTTGTATCATACTCAAGTTTGTCACATTTGTTTGTTTGTTCATCAAGTTTATGATGAGCTTCAGCAAGTTGTTTTTTGCACAATTCTAAATGATTTTTTAACAAATTAGCTCGCTTTAATTCCTCTTCATAATCAATTTTGTGTTGAAGATATTCTGTATTTTTATCTTCCAAGATTTTTACCTGTCTCCTTAAGTCACTAAAATCCTCCATTTTCTTTTTGTAAGACTCAATAGTTAATTCGTACTTTGCAACTTTATCTGCTGTTTCTCTTAAGGCATCAACTTCATCTTTTAAATGATTAGCTTCATCTGCTGCTTTTTGAAGATCACCTTGTTTTGCTTGAAGTTCCATTACTTCTTTCTCTAATAACTCTACTTTTAGTCTATAATCATCTCGTGATGTTTCTAATTTAAACATTTCATCTTTGAGAGCTTCAACTTGTTTCCGTAGTCCAGAATATTTAAGGCTTGAAGTGGCTCCTGATTCCTCAGGATTATCAAATTCATCTAATCTTTCTTGTAATTTTTTATTTTCAACTTGTAAAGTACTTCTTTCTTCTTGTAACAAAGATAATTGTTGATCAAGCTCATGACATCTTTGTGCCATTTGATCCCTTGCATCTATAGCTGCTTGTAGTTCAGAAATTAATCTTTGCTGATTTCCATCAGTTGCATCAAATGATTCAAAATTTAAACTAGCTCCAAGGCTAAGTCGAGGTCCATGAACACTGTTTTCCAATTCTTGAATACTTTGCATAATGACCTGTTTAAAAGTACATTAAAATTTATTAAAAATTTAGAAAAAATACAAATAATAAAATTTTTCTACAAGTAAATAGTAAGAATAAATTACCTGTTGCACTACTTCTTCCAAACCCATGATTCGTGTAATATAATACTGCTTTTTATTGCAATTGACTGCGCAGCCTAAAACTAATTGCAAGAGCCTTATCAGCTCACGACTGTCACAGTGTTCTCCAATCTTCTGGGCATCAGGTTTCACATATCCTGCCAGTGGCTGATTCAAACACTCGACATAATACTCTGTCACAGCCTCGATGATTTTCTTGAGGTTGCTGACTTTGAGCCTCCAGTTGGAGCCCACATCATACTTGATTTTGGAGTTCCAAGAGGAAGTGAACCACTCTGGATCGATTTGACTTAATGTTTCAGCCAAGGCCACTCCGCTGCTTATATCCTCTGCAGTGGAGTGGGAAGCTCTCAACTCAAAGGTGTCCAGCCACTTGATCAAACTGCTCAGATGCTGGTCGTTCATCTCGGCGGACGTTTTATCTCTTTGACGAAAAGTATATAGAATTAATAAATATTGTAGGTACAGTAATACATAGACGTTAAAGTGTCGATAGCGGAAGTACGAAAGTATCGAAGAGAAAGTCTCAACTCTTTTTTGGAATCACAGTATTGCACTAGCGCAGATTGTATGGACAGGCTCGTTCGGAAGGCACCATTTTACGGGAGGCTCTCGTTATTGCCTTTATAAATGTAAAAAGCGACTCTCCGGTGATTGATCGATAGCGCGGCCACTCGGCAATGACATTTTTCTCTGCTGAGTCGGGAGGAGAGCGAGGAAACGCGTGAGCGTAGCTACGACGACGGACCCGCACTCGACCCGACAGACGACGTCGCCTCCAGGCGTGACGTCATCGCTTATTGTTCCTCTCCTCTCCTCTTCGTAGCGTGTACGCACTCCACTCCGTGCGAGGCACTGATAAATATGTGGGTTAGACGCGTGAGCTCTGTTACGGTCAGAAACGTCAGCACATCGTATTTACCCAAGATCTAAAACTAAATATCTATTCAAATGATTTTAATAACTTATTAACAAGTATTATTTTATTATTTATAAAAGTATGTTTATTGAATTTTATTTTATGTTGTCATTTCATTTTTTTCAACTTGTTGACGAAATTCCTTTATTTTTGCTGGTAAAAAAGATTTGCTGAGTGCGCATTATTACGTCACAGTGCTACAGTATACGAACCATCACATATAGATATATGATACTGATATATATAGGTATATGAATGTTGTTGTTACTCAGCCGGTATAAGAGATTGGGTATCACGTGACTCATCTGACATAATGTAAACAGATTCGGTGTCGAACTTGTGCGTTTTATCTTATAATTATTGTTGAAACAGAAATATAATCGAACTGTTACAACAATCATGAGAACGTTATTCTGCAATTAATCGTTTTCTGCGTATATTTATCTTAATACGTAATATTCGGAGCATTATTATTTTAAGGTAATAATTTTTAGTACATTCTAACCTAGTAATAACATTTTGATTTTAAACATTTTAAGTACATTAAACTATTATAAAATCAAGTTGATTATATAGAATTATATTGTACATATAACGGTTTTATTATTTTTTAATTTATTTTCCATAAAAATCACTTATTCATTGACAAATTTTAATATAAAATCTTTGATTTTTCTCACAGGACAAATATTAAAAACATTGCAAGACATATAGATATACTATACATATAGATATATCTATACTATACTATAATTTAGATAAACAGTTTATTTACTTAATTTAAGTATCAATATTGTATGAACAACAATGGCAACTTTTACGTCTTCCACTACTGAAAATTTGAGAGAAAAATCTTTTGAATCCATTAATACTAATAATGAAAAAGATGCATCCGGTGATTCTACTAAGTCACATAAACAAGAGTCTTACAATGAGAGAGCTACTTTTTACAAAAAGCCAATCAAGAAAAACAATTGCAAATTGGAACTAGATTTTAATGATACACCACAAGAAATTCGGCGTCAGAGAATGTTATACTATCAGAAGCAGTAAGTATTTTATAATTGCAGTTATAACGAATTTTTAACTTAATTTTTCTTTTCAATAGATAAAAAAAAGTTATATATCATTTTTATTGATATAAATATAGTAAGATCTAATTAATTAATATTTATTAATTTTAGGAATAGAAATAGTTCTTTTAATGTAGTAAGAGGACTATTAGAAGAAGTACGCAGTTCTGAAAATGAAATTGAAATGGAAGAAGAACAAATTGAGGAGATGGAAATTGATCCAGTAAAGAATAAACATTCTAGAATACGCAAAGATTATGCACGCATGCTTATGTTGTCAGAATGGATGTTAGAAGTTCCACAAGATTTTGCAGAAAAGTGGATTATGATTCCATGTCCTGAAGGAAAGCGAGTACTTTTGACGGCATATAATGTATGTAGTAGTCAAACTTATAATTTTATATTTTTATAATTATTTAATTTATAGATAAATTAACTTATTTACAGGGATCTACTAAAATGTATTCAAGAAAAGGAGAGTATATGTCTACATTTAAAACGGTACTTCCTGGTGGAAGTCATAAAACTAATAGAAATAGTTGTACAATATTGGACTGCATTTGGTTAAAAGATAAAGAAATATGCTATGTATTAGATGTGCTGGCATGGTCAAACCAAGAAATGCTGAATTGTGAGGTGAGATGAAAAAGCGTTATTTTTATTATTAAAAATAATTATTAATATATTTTAAGGCGAATTAAAATTGCTTTTTTTTCTAAAAGGAAAGTATCATACCTATAAATCACGAATTTGACTTAAAGTTTGAAATAATTTTTTATCATAGTTTGATATTTTATTAAACTTCAGAAAAATTGTACTAAAAATTATTAATTCAAGCTTTAAAATACCATAACTTTAACATACTTTAGATCTAAAAGTTTGTTTTCATAAATTTAATTTTATTGAAACTTTATCCTTGATACCTTAAAAGAAATTCCAAAGTATGAGTCAAATTCATGATCCAGGGGTATAATCTTGACAATCTTTTTAATATAGTTTAAAATATGTAAACATTTAAATATTTTTATTAGGCTGAATTCAGATTTTATTGGTTAAGAACACAAATAGAAGATTTACCTAAATTAAAAGAAAAAAGTGAAATTAACGAATGTCCTATTTTAACACTACCAATTGAAACTTGTGACCATGACTTTTATGAATGTTTGGAAAAAATTTCTACAATACTTCCACTTGATGGACTATTATTTTTTCATAAAGAATCACATTATACAAGCGGTAAAACGCCACTTGTTACGTGGTTAAAAACTTATATGTTACCTGAAGTGTTAGGGATGAATGTTCCTGAGCCTTATGATGAAAAACCAAATAGTTATATAGATTTTGAGCATCACGTATTAAAAGTTATAGAAAATGAAAAGAAGTTTGGGAATGCACACAGAAAGAAAAAGCAGTAAGTTGTATCAAACTTGAAGTCCTTTTAATTCAAATTTATGTCTTGAATAGTAACACTAATTTTACAAATACACTATAATTATTTTTCCAGCAAGGAAAACGTAGAACAAAACCACATGGAATAACCTACTTTTTATCACAGTTTCGATGACTTACAAGTATAATTGAGACGATATTTTTAATCATTGACGAGATTAATCATATATAGGAAAAATCAATCATTGACAAGATTAATCATTTACATAAAAATCGTTAAAAATATGTGATCGACAATTCAGTAGCAACTGACATTTACATTAATTTATATTACATAAAATACGTTTTACGTTTTAGGTAATCCGTTTTTTTTTATACGATAATTAGCTATAAAATAAAATAAAAATGTTATGACTCGTGATAATAGATTAAAAAGATATTTATAAAATAAATACTGTTATTTTGAAGTGCTGAATTGTGCTGTATTAAGATGCAATGCTTCCAATGCCTTTTCATTAAAATACCCCAGAATTGTATTCATAGTCTCGACACTGGTAACTTTTATCTGAAACAATAATATGATTTAACATTCGAAAAATTAAAAGTTTGAATAAAAAGTATAACTCTGATTTGTTACCTTGCTTCCCGATATAGCTATGGAAGGCAGCTGAAGCCTGTTCAGCATACATAGTCCTAACTCTAAGCCGCCGACTTCTTCGATTTGCATGCGTATAACTTTCATAAACTTGTCAACTTCTTCCGCATCTATATTCCCTTTGACGTTAAAAATGCTGTGCGAGCAAAAAAAATAAAAAAGAAATGTAATAATGTATGTAAACTTTGTAAGTATAAAAAAGCCAAGAGCAAAGTCGAAAACTCACCTGTTCCACATATTGATGAGATCGGTAGCGAGGAACTTGATATTGATGGTCTCGGACGTCGGAAGGAAGGGCACCACAAACTCGAGCTTGATCTCGTGGATATCCTTGGCAGTATCCTGACCGCCTCCGGGGCTGAGGAAGATGGTTAGAAGCCAGGCCAGGTCGTCGGGCGTAGCGGGCAAAGCGACGCAGTGGCAGTCGAACATGCGGCCGAGGGTTGCGTGGACCGCCCGCATTGTGTTGGGTGTGCCACGGCAGAGTAACAGTGGTAAACGTGCTGCATTCGCTCCAAGTCCATCCAGAGGCTCCGAAAGCCACGAGATCAGATAGCCCGTGTAAACATTCGTCTCGCGGTTCTCTTGGTTCCTTACCTGTGCCGACACGATTATCTGAAAAAGAACGTTTCGAGTTTCAGTTTATTTCCTTGTTGCACTTTTTTCTTGTAATAGAGAAAGCGGCATGCGACTTTACCTCGATCATGGGATGGTCAGTTTCTTTTGGCCTCTTCAAGTCTAGAACCTGGATTTTTGCATCGTAGCTGACATCCTCCTGCGATAACATGGAAGCGACCTCCTCCCTCAGTTTCTTCGCGTATTGCTTCAATTGCACTTCGTCATTTGGGTTAAAATCGAACAGAACAGATACCCCGTAAATGTTCCAAGTCTTTTTTAGTAGTACTAGAAATATGAAATTAATATTTTAAAATAATATTTAATATTTTGTGAGGTATTAAAAATACCTTTTCTCCACACGGTGCGTAAAGTGCGTACTTTACGCCCTGCGGGCGAATTCTACAGCACGCAGCACGCATTTTACGCTCTTCGTGGAGAAAAATAGTATATGCACCATGGGAGTAAGTAAAGAAAGCCTCAGACTGCGTGTTTTACTGTGACAATTATGTGCAGTCTGAGACATTTTTTACTTTTACTCCCTAGGTGCATAATGTACTATTTATTCAAATATATATAGAATCATATAAAAAATTGTTTTAAACATACAAAATTAGATTTCATGTATGTACCTATCATTATTTTAAAACTATTATAAGATATTTTAAAGTAGGTTTAATCTAAAAGTAGCTTTGGGAAGTCAGATTAATTTGTTTATTATTTAAAAATTAGTTTTTAAGCAGTAGTAAAGTCGAATAATATTATATTAAGCAAACTTCAACTTTAATAAAATCAGTTTACTCTCACACATCGTAATTGTTTTCATTCAAGAGTATTTTAAGTACAGGTATTTTCATTTAAGGTACATAACAGATAAATCGGTGCCAAAAACAATATCGAAAACTGCGTTTATTTCAAAGTTGGAATGTGTTTTGTACGTAATGCGATATGAACTTGATCAAGGATATATATAGATAATCTATTGCCTAGCTTTAAATATACGTTATTTATTTAAGAGCATAAAAAAGCAATCTAATAAATTATATATGACTCAATACTTTTAGAAAACATACTTATTTTAAAACTAATGTTTTTGTTAAAATCCATCTTTGTATTAATTGAAATACTGAATGATGTTTAGAGCGTGTTATAAAATAATAGGTTTTCTATTACTAACGAACATTTTCGGCGTATAAATTACGAATTTTTATCGAATTTCTGGTAGACAGGTAATAATTTTTTTATTTTACTGATTAATGGATGTAAACTGTAATAAATTTTTCATTAAAAATTTTAATAACAAAAAAAATTTAAATGGCGCGCGTGTTATTATGCCTTGAATTATTGCAAGCAATTCATTCATTTTATTAAAATGTTATAACTTATATTTTCATAAACTTTTTATTTTATAACGTAATTGTAATTATTATTATTACTGTAGTAAGTTATAAATGGTGGATTTAGAACTTTTATTTTTATATTTCGCGAATTAAGAAGCAACAAATCTAAAAATAAATTAAAGGTAATTGCAGATGTCGTATTAATATTTAAAAAAAAAAACAGTTTGAAAATGTCATAAAAATTATTTTTGAATTCGAATGCAGTTATGTATTACCACTATATAGATATACTGTCACGTGTGTAATAGATGATTCGAAAGAAATGCATAGCCTTACGAAATTTTTAATTATGTATCGACGGTATTACTTTTAGAGTTATAGCTATTTAAAAAAAAATTTTAATGTTATGTGTACTGTTTTTTCAGGTTTTTATTATTAATTATTATTATTAGGATTTAATTATAAAAAGGTGAAAGACGGAGTTTCGTTTTGTCTATACATATCGTACAGCTCTGCATTTCTCCTTAGTCGTTACTTATACACACATGACGTACATACATACATCTATATAGTGGTAACGCGTAACTGCTATTGAATTCAAAGAACATTTTTTGCAACAGCAGCCATCCTAAACTCAAACAGAAAATTCGTAATTTCGGCCTCGCTGTAGCGAAAAGTAGTAGACGCACCTATAGGGAGGAAATAAAGAAAGCCTTAGACCGCATCTGTAATTTTTAAAAAGCATAATTAACTTAAAATTTAAATATTTTACCGTTACTTTAAAAAGTTAAATATGTAAATGTTATCGTTTGAGACGTATTTTTGCATATAATTTATGAGCAAATGCAAATCCTTCCATTACGTAATTACCGGACGTAGTTTTCCGAGTTCATTTATCTAACTTTAGCCTCATTGATAAAATATTTGACAATATTTTTACGCGCACAACAGCTGCGCCTCGCGCTTTATGGAGTGAAGCTTTTTGGTGATAATCAACAGTTAGCATTTTCCACACCCTACGGAAAAATTTTACGATTTTTTCGGAAACAATTCGTACAATACATATAAAAATTTTTATTATTTGCAGTTATTTCATACCGGTTATTCGTATGAAACAAAAAATTTAGATATAAGATTATCTATGAGCCAGGGACGATATGTAAAGCTTAAGATGAGAATTATAATCTACATATAGCTATGTTATTTGCTAATCCAATAAAAATATTTTTATGTATTGATTATATTTTAGATATTAATTATTCGTGCATCATGTTAACGCAGTGTATTTTACGCTCGGAAAGTAAATTTTTCGATTTCGATAAATTTCGAATTTTTTTGGCTTACTCTTAACGAAATTGTTCAAAGAACAAAATAAGGATCTTTAAAATTTAAATAGCGGATAAAAAAATAATAATGTTTTAAATGGTAAGTAAATTTTTGTATCTATTGTTGACTAAACTTATTAGTACAATAAAAACTTGTTGGCAATTTTTTTTTGTTAGTCGTAATGTCCTTATTCATCATATTCTTTGGTTTTTAGCATAATAATATCAGAAATTAATAATTATAATTATGAATTTATTATATTTTAGGTATAAATTTATGAGAATTTCGCTCAGCTTAAACCTTCGAGTTTCAAAATTACGAAAAAATGTAGATCTACAAGAATAAAAAGACGCAAAGTACTCACACTCTAAATCGAGAAGCGGATCGTCTTGCTCCTCCTCGTCCGGTGGTCCAAGCGTCCTCATAAGGCTGAAGCATCTCCTCGAGGCCCTGACGCCGGCTGTATGCGAGAGCAGGCAGGTCCTGCTGCCCCGTGAGCCAGGTTCGCTTTCCATCCTCCCGTTCTTTTCGTCCTTCCGGGCTCTCAGCGATCGAGAGCCAACTGATTTATCGCTTTATCAACATGCTGCTGCGATAATAAAAACTAAATACTATCAACTGCAGTCCTACTTCCGCCAGCTCCGTATAAACAGCGCTGCGAGGTGCTCTTTTGGCGCCAAACATCGAACCTAGCCACACCCGACCGTAGCCTAGCTCGCTTCTATTTCTCACTTTCGACGCGGCGATCCTTTGCCGCAAATTCATCAATCGGCTCTTTGCATTGAATAGCTGCTCCGCTCCTCGCTCCGAACAGCAGCCACTTTGATAAGTCGAAGAATCGCTATTTTATTTGATTATATCGCGGGAATCTAACCTCTTTCTGCACCTTGGAACTGTCAACGTGCGGGCGCTCCGAAGCGACCAAAGCTCAACTATATATATATAGGTAAGCGAGAGCACTAAGAAAGCGACACATCAGCAGCGAGCAGCGAGCAGCGAGCATCGGGAACAGCTGGCTAGGGCACGGGTCGCGAGCGTTTGGTCTGGTTCGTCTAGCAAAAATTGACGTCCCAAACGGAATCGAGTCCCTACTGAGGCTGACGTCACGAGACCGGCCGAACGGCTCATTTGTTACAAACGGACGAACCCCTACTTCTCTAGTCCCAGCCCAGTGCCCCCTCTCAACTGACGCAATATCGATGACTTTAGTAAGTTCTGGTAAATTTTCAACGCAGACAGAGCCATGATCTCGCGGAGAGACTGCGAAAACACGGAAGCGACCGAGCCGAAGAGATAATACACACACGCACGTAGCACACACGGACGAGCAGCTTTTCAGCGGATCGGTGTTAATATTACAGCCGTTGCTGGTGCTGCTGCTGCTGCTGCTCTGCTACCTACTGCTGTTTTCTGGCTCGCACAGATGATTCTTTGATGCGCATCTCGCACGCACACGTGAGTCCCAAAAGCTTTCATTTTTAGACTTTTCATTGCCTACTATACCTCTTGCGGCTCAGACAGATACACACGGACCTGTTTTCCTCATTCGGCCAGATCGTGTGTTGTTGCTGCTGCTGCTGCGCATCTAACGTCCCTTTCACTTCTCGTTTCTTTAGACACGCGACTGCGACTCCAATTTAGTATCACCGTTCATTTCTGTACTCGCGACGCGTATATCATCTGCGTAAGCTAAAAATAATCGCTTGTTTTGATCACCTGTCAAGTACCTCCACCTTAACTGCCAGATAATCATTCCTTCTTACTCTCTCTCCCTCTCTCCCTCTCACACACACCTGCCTCTTCCGCAATTATGCGTTGAATGCGGGATTAATAGTCGCGCCTTTGTCTCTGATGTGTTCAAGAGTCACAAAATCCTGCAAGCAGCGAGGTAGCTTGGTCAAAAGTGGAATATTCATCTTTAAGCAGGAAACATGACGGAGGACATGTTAAGCGCTGACATATGCAGAGTGTGTCGATCGGAGGGTATGCCTGATCGACCGCTCTTCCATCCCTGCATATGCACCGGCAGCATCAAGTGGATTCATCAAGAATGTCTGGTTCAGTGGATGAGATACTCCAGGAAAGAGTATTGCGAGCTTTGTGGCTATCGCTTCTCTTTCACTCCGATATACAGTCCAGACATGCCCAGAAGATTGCCACTAAGAGACGTTATTGGTGGTCTCTGTTCAAGTGTTGTTACAGCTGTGAAATACTGGTTGCATTACACATTAGTAGCCATAGCTTGGCTAGGAATTGTACCACTTACAGCCTGCAGAACCTACAGAGCAGTATTCAGCGGATCTTTAGATCTTGTACGGGTATGAACATTATGTACATTAGGTTTAATTAAAGAAGTTCTACTTATTTTGAGTTATTAATTTAAAAATCAGTATGTGGATAGACTTTTTTATTTAAACTACAAAAACAGTTTGCTTAAGTAAAGATCTGTTTATTAATCAATTATTAATTATAGGTGATGTCTTTACCAATGGACATGCTTTCTACAGAAAACATATCCTCTGATGTTTTTCATGGTTGTTTTGTGATATCTTGTACACTCTTTACGTTCCTTGGATTGGTTTGGTTGAGGGAGCAAATTTTACATGCTGGTGGTCCAGACTGGCTAGAAAGAGATAATGTTCAATTACCTCCCATTGACAACCCTGTCCAGGGTGATCAAGCCCAAGATCAACAGAGAGCTGTTCAACCTGAAGCTCAAAATAATAATAACATACCACCATTTGTTGAGGAGCCAAGGCTTGAAGAAGCCAATAATCATGGTAAATAAAATTTCTTTTTCATCAATCAAATCTACTTTAAAGATAAAAATATTTAAAAGGCAAATATATTTAAATAAAGATATTTAAAACATAATTTCTCATAAATAAAAAGTTTCTTTTTTTATTAATAAATGTTTTATATAATAAATAAGTAATTATACATTTTTTATATTAAGTTGGAATTTCAATGATGTAATTTAAAGTAAAATAGTAGAATTCTGTAAAACAATAATAAATGGCCCTGTATTTATAAATAACTTACTTATATATGTGTGTTCTCTTGAATTTAAGATTTAGTATAATTAGTGAATTGTTATATCTTATATTTTTAACACAGTTCAAAAAGGACCTGATAATTTATTTTTTTTTTATTTCTTAATTTAATTACTTTTTAGTTTTAAAAAATTTCATTCTAAAAACTAATTATATTACATATTTAGATCAGTTTTATTTTTGATTTATCTCTACACATACTTTAAATTTTTTTTCATAGCAGCAGGCAATCCAGTGGAGTTGCTGTTTCGAGCAATGGCAGAGCGACCGGGCGCAGCAGCAGCACCTGCTGCTGCTCCGGTTCAACCTCAGGCCGCCAATCTGGGTGACAACGAAGCTGGTGTTGAAGCAGCTGCAGCTGCTGCTGGTGATGCCGATGCTGCAGATCTTCAGCAGCAACCAAACGTGGCCGTAGGTGCGGAGTGGCGCGAACAAGGTCAAGGCGAAGCTGAAGAAGCGAACTGGAACCCTATGGAATGGGATCGACCTGCCGAAGAGCTTACATGGGAAAGACTGTTAGGACTTGATGGCTCACTCCTGTTTTTGGAGCACGTCTTCTGGGTTATGTCGCTCAACACATTGTTCATTCTGGTGAGAATGATTAATATTCTTACATACTTGCAAAATTACTAATGCGGATGGTCACGTTAATATAAAATTTCTTTCTAGTTGTTTGCCTTCCTTCCCTATCAAGTAGGCTATTATGCTATCTCACTACTGGGTGCTCAAGAAATGGTTGCTGCATCTCACTTTGAAGGCCTACTGACAACACTTTGTGGATATTGCGTTCTCGGCGTTTTCCTGGTCGTGCTTCATACACTTGCCGCTCTCCTTGGTTTCCAGCGTTCCCAACGTGTTCTTGGTCTCGGCTATGTCATTGTAAAGGTAAATATTTTCAATCTGTTTATTTTGTTTTTTTATGAGATTTAATAATTGTTAAATAATAAAATAAAATAAATTAATTGAATTCCTTCTTATTTGCAGGTCTCGCTTCTCAGTGTCGTGGAAATCGGTGTTTTACCGCTGGTCTGTGGCTGGTGGTTAGATATCTGTTCACTAGCTTTATTTGATGCTACTTTGCGTGATCGTGAATCGTCGTTCCGCCTTGCTCCAGGAACTTCTATGTTTATTCATTGGCTCGTCGGCATGATTTATGTTTATTACTTTGCCTCTTTTATCCTATTGTTGCGTGAAGTATTACGTCCTGGCGTTTTGTGGTTCCTGCGTAACCTTAACGATCCGGATTTTTCACCTTTACAAGAAATGATACATTTACCGATTTTGAGACATGTGAGGCGACTTGTTGCCTCAGCCGTTATCTTTGGAACAGCAATTTTACTTATGCTTTGGCTACCTGTAAAGATTCTAAGATGGATCTGGCCAGGTTTTCTGCCATATACTGTCACTGTTCAGACTGAGACTCAAGTAAGTGAATGATAATATTATTTATTCTCTCTCACACTCATTCTCTCTCTCTCTCTCTCTCTCTCTCTCTCTCTCTCTCTCTCTCTCTCTCTCTATCTCTCTTCTTTCTCCCTGAAAATAAATAAAAGTAATTGTTTACATTTCAGATTAGTGAACTTTCGTTAGAACTGCTTCTTCTTCAAGTTATTTTACCAGCTTTGTTGGAGCAGTCGCACACGCGCACTTGGCTCAAAGCCTTGATTCGCGGATGGTGTCGCGTAGTAGCTTGGATGCTGGATCTTCAATCGTATTTACAGCGCGAACAAGTTGATGAGCCCGGCCCAGCTGTAATTGAAGAACCTCAACATCCTGACTTGGGTGCAGCTCATCAAGCGCTGCTTCAACGTGAAGGTCCTGTCGGGTTCCAACCATACGTACGGCCCAAGTGGTTCCCTGCTCGTCTCGTGGGCCTGTTGCTCTGCGTCTGTGCATCTCTCGTAATTGCTAGTCTTGTAGCAATGACGTTACCCGTATGGATCGGTCGTCGGGTCATGGCCTTGTGGATGGTTGGCGCTCCAGCACCGTCACCACCGGTTTTGCCACCGGCTTTACCTACAAATAATGGTAAATAAAGCATTTTAATCAGATTATTTGTAAAGTTAGATTTATATTACACCATCAATAATAATAAAAACTTCATTAATCGTTCAGAAGGTGTAGAAGCATCAGCGTTAGCAGGCCGCGTTCACGAAGTGTATACGATTGCATGCGGCACGTACGTTTGCTGGGCGGCAGCGCGGGGCTTAGCCCTTGCCGTTTCTTGGCTACCGCGTGGTCGCCGTGCGATTCTTGACCGCATTAAGCATTGGGCGATAATTGGCGCTAAGGCTTTCGTATCTTGCATTCTCCTTGTTGGCGTGATACCGCTGCTCTTCGGCTTGTTACTCGAACTTGTCGTCGTCGTGCCGCTAAGGGTACCTATCGAGCAAAATCCTATTTTGTTCGTCTGGCAAGATTGGGCATTGGGTATGTTGTATTTTCATAAAATAGAAAATTAATTTAAGTACATAGATAGATCATTAAATCTAAAAAATTATTTTATACTTTTTAATTAATCAAAGGAAAGTTGCGTTATAAGAATGGTTTTACATTTTTAGGCGTCTTATATACGAAGATTGCAACGGCGGTGACGATGATGGGTCCAGAGTGGCGTCTCAAGTTAGCGATAGAGCGTGCCTACAACGATGGTATACGCGAGATGGACTTACGCTTCGTTGTCACCGAGCTCGCCGCTCCAGTGATTTGCTGCTTCGGTCTAGCTCTGGCCGTACCTTATGCAGTCGCTCACGGCATCGTGCCTCTCTTCGTTACCAACATCCAAACGCAAATCATAATTGCACGTCGGCTATATCCATTCCTGCTGCTGGTTAATCTTGTTTGCATTGTCATCAGCATTCAGATTAGACAGTTTAAAAAGCTCTATGAACATATTAAAAACGATAAGTACTTGGTCGGGCAGCGTCTCGTCAACTACGAACACAGGAATAAGCAGCAGCAACAACAGCAGCAGGCAACTAGCTAACAAAAACGTTAAACGAACGAGAATTTTGAATTTTTTGGACTGAGGCTGCCGATTCACAGGATCGTTTGTTGTTGTTACAGTAGTTTGGATAACAAACAGTCGGTTAAGACTTCAAGTTAACTCTTATATTTCTTACGATATTGCTTTACGAACTCACAGAAGATGTTAATCGACTGTTTATTGATCCACACTCGAATATCTTCTAAATAAAATCTTTTTTAAGTAAGATAATTTGTATTTTGAATCGATTTTTAAAAAATAAGGTGATTTTTATCATAATATATCACATTGTAGATTTACAGAAGAATGTTTTCTAAAAGTTTAATTTTCAAGTAATTTTTTCTTTTTTATAATTAAGTTCATTGACAATTCTAATTAAAGTACATTTATAACTGTTAATACTTAAAAAAGATTAGTTTTTGAGGGATTGTTTACTTTAAATTTATATTTTATGGAGAGAAGTCTCAATCCAAGAAGTTCAAAGTAATAATTTCTTTTTTAGTCCTTTCTTCCTACCCTATCGAATCCTCTTCGATCGATTCTTGATAATTTTAATATACTATAAATGGTAATTATGTAAGGCGGATGACGAATAAATCAGAAGGCTGTTTTCCAACTTTTTTGATCTTGGGTCATTAATAAAAATTAGTTTTTCAGAGTTGGCAACTTTTTAGTTATAAATTTTAGATTTATATACATTTTCACAAGTGGACCACAAGAAAAAATTACTTTGTAAGTTTTTATAATTTATTGAGTGCTTAAGTTGATATCGGTAGGAAAAAGTTGTAATTTTATACTTTGTATTTTTAAAAAATATTAATTTATTTATTCGTGTGCAGTACCAACACTATTTCAACATTTTCTCCGAGAAAATTTTCGGATATAAAAATTTATTATTGAAATACAAAGTAAAAAAAACAACATTTAAATACTGATATTGATATAGCAAAGCTTAAATTATATAAGGACACAAATTATTTCTAAATAATTTTCTAGATAAATATAGCATAAGAAAAAACTTTCTTTTTATACATATTAACTAAAATTATATTACATTGTACAAAATTATTTTAAAGTAATTCGCATTTTATAAAAATAAAGAAAAAATTTCAAAATTAATTTTATAAGATTATGTCACGTTTTTCATGATAGTGCAACAGACATTATTCTTTGTTAAATCAAATAACGTTACAATCAATGAAAAAATATGTAGAACTAGAAATTTTTTATTCATTTATAACTTTGTTTATTTAAGATAATATAAAGGAGTTCCTTATTATCTTAAGACTATCAAATTTTGAACTGATAAAACAGATGTATTTAATATTTATAAACATAGCTTCAAGTTTTATATTTAACTAAAAATTATTAAGAAAAGACAATTTAATCTTTAGAATTTTTACTTTGATAATTAAAATTTTGAGTCTAATTTTGCCAACTCTGATCGGTTTAGACGTTAACATCGTTTGATCCTAGTTATCAAAAAATGTTAGTTTAAATCAAGATGTTATATTGTTGAGCAATTTCTTTTCAATACCTTTGTTGTGAATAATATCTTTACTTTCTCTTTTTCTCTTCTATATAATATTAAGGATAGATCATTCTCATTTGATAAATTTTGTATAGTTTTGAGTCATTAGTTCTTAAGTCGGATTTGTCTTCTGGTAATTAAAAGAAAAAAACAAAAAAAAAAAAAACAAAAAAAATAACAAAAAATCTCATACACATTTCAGGAAGACAATGCACATTATGACTGCCCCTGTACACTTGAAATATTCATTAGTATGACCCAATAGGATTTAGAGTAAAAAACATTGTCCATAATAGATCTTAGAAATTAGCAATTAAACGTTTAAACAACTCGTTCAAAATTACTTTAGACGTCAATTAAATTACCATTGTTTTGAATTTTGCACTCTAATCATTTGATCCATATCTTTATCTAAAATAATTGCTAGAAATTTTAAAATTATCGATAAGTAGCGAAAGTAAAGGTCTGTATATTGTAAAAAGAAGTTAGATATGAATATGAATGGTATTTTTATATACTGATATGAAAGCGGTTCATTCATAATGCGTATATGTACATGTAGCGATATACCGTGGTCATCAATTTTCAGATTAAAGTAAAGATAATCAATAAATTAATATAAATTTTTGCCTCAATTTTTATGTGTGTATGAACGTGAGAATGCAAGTATGAAAAAAAGACTAATATAAAGAAAAAACTATATTACTGTCATTTTCAATGATTTAAACAATTATTGATAGGTTACTTTTCCAAAACTTTATTTACATTAAAAATGTTATTTATTTATAAATTAGTTTTATTGTACTGATTACTAATAGCTAACAATTGAATACTTTGCTCTATGTATCGTAAATTTCGCTAGTATGTAAATCAATGAAACTTTTCTCAATAAATACATTTTCATGCATTAATCAAAAAATATATTTCTTGTATTTGTTTGCATATAATATGCAAATATTCATCCTCCTTAAATAGCAAATTTTTTGATTAACTTAAAGAACAATGTCCACGACCATATAAGAAACCGGCCCCCAAAGGAAAACGTATAAAACTTATACCATCGTGTAAAGCACGAAAAAAATATGAATTTTAAAAAAAAATTTGACCCTTTCAAGTGGAGGGAAAATAGAGAAATGACTACATAAAGTTTTCACCCCCTTAATCACTAAAAATCATAAACATTTGCAATTTCATACACTTTGCACAATTTTTTTGGCGCGTTCAAATGAAAGGTCGTTCAAGTAGCTTCAAAATGCAACACTTGCGAATTTAGGGCCGCAACCCCATGAGAGTGAAATATCGCATAATTAGATTAACACCCTTTATCCACCTACCGTTTTTTCATTTTTTGAGCATGTTTGCACAATTTTTTTTAAAAAAGATTATGTAGATCGACGAGTCCGCTAAAAACACTGGAATATATATAATTTTTATTTCAGGGCCGCATCCCTCTTTCGATGAAAAATAATTTATACTGAATTTGAGAAAAAAGCTTAAATAATGAAGGAGTTCATAAAAATGATATATTCTAGTGTTTTTAGCAGACTCAGCAACCTATATAATCTTTTTTCAAAAAAGATTGTGCAAACATCGTCAAAAAATTAAAAAACGGCAGGAGGATGAAGGGTGTTAATCGAATTATGTGATATTTCATCCTCATGGGGTTGGGGCCCTAAATTCGCAAGTGTTGCATTTTGAAGCCATTTTAAGGCGAAGTGAAAGGGTAAAGGTAGGAATCTACTCAGAATATTATACGAGAAGCCAAAAATTACGTGGTAAACTTTTATTAGACCTTGAGGGCGGGTTTCCTATATGGTCGTGGGCATCGTTCTTAATAAATATAGAATTTTTGGTGGCTTATTTGGTACAACTTTCGGATCAGGAATACAGCTCTAACGCATGAATATGTAAGCAAATTTTGCTTACTTAAACAGAAAGATTTGTGATAACGATATTTTTGCAATACAATTTTTCGATAAATTTTAATGTATTTGAGTCTACTGATACAGCAAAAAAATAATTTTCATTATACGTGTCCTTATATACATGACTAAGTGCGCGCGACGAAATATATTCTTTGAAAATTATAAGTATTCTATTAAAACAGTTAGCAAATATTTCTAATTTAAGCCTTTTTAATACTGAAATGATTCAAATTTCCAGCCGAGTGTACGGCTGTCAGTAGTAGCGAGCAGTCGTGATGATTTAGAGTTCCAGAGGCTTGTCTCCGTTGGTTTCCCGTTGAATCGTCTGGTGTGATTACTTCAGTCACTCTTATCAGTTCATGTGATGGACCGAACATGGTAGGAAAAATAGAAGAATTTTATATAGTATGATCGTTATATTAGGATTCCTATATTTCTTAGGACATTTTGTACAGTATAATACAAAATGCTCTAAGAAATATAGGAATATGCAATAAAATTTATGTGCACACCGTGGTACGTTATTTTTAACAATTTATATTAATTAATAAGCAATACCGCATTATACACAAAGTGCACAAAACAGTTGATTGCCGCACGAATTTAATTTCATTTGGACGGCAAAAATACGAAAGTGAGAGTCGTTTTCTATTTATTTGCTTTACTAAGCCACTATTTTGGCAAATTGTTAGATTATTTAATATTTTATTGTATACCTATAACATATTTTGTTGGAGATATATTGACTAATTTTTTAATTGGGAATGCTGTTATTATGGATAATTAGTGAGTAAAACAATCACGTCTTTTAGGAAAAATTTTTTCAGAACAACTTTTTGCTGGGTTTTAAATATTTGTGCTAAATTTATTAAAAAAAAAAATGAAAATGATACAAGCTAGCATAAAATTACTTATAAATACTTATTATAGTTATAGTTGAATAAGTATATGATGTTCAAAAGAAACTGTAACTTTTATTGCATATCTGTAAAGCTTAGCCACAAGTATGTTTCTTGCATCAAAGGTAGACTATAAGAAATATTTCCATTGTTTATGCCATGGTCGCATGGTCTTCATAAAGTTTGAAGCAGCACGTCAGTCAATGGTGTCAACCAGCCCCTCACATCGTTTTTCAAGACATCGTCACCACAGATAATAGACAGACGTTTTATCTTAAACTATTAATGAATAGTAAGGTGCAATCTTACCTATCACCTTTTGAAATAGCAGCTTATCAATACAAATACCTTTACCTTCATTTAAAATCTGCATTGTGTGCATAAATCATATGCTTTCAACTTCGTTGAAAGCCACTAACTTTATAAATAAGAATACCAATAAAAGTTAAATAATACTTTTTAATTATTTGCAAAAGTAAACTTTCTTAATTCAACCGATTAAATAATAAGCTTTTCCCAACACGCGCAAGAAATAGGCCCTTTTCCATGTCTAAAATTGGTAGAGAAAGTTGAGCATTTCGAGCGTAT
>UELX01001641.1:0-40707 GCA_900480035.1 Eupelmus urozonus | reverse complement strand
CGAGGTCAAAAAAGCTCACTAGCCCTTGGTGCATACCATATTTTATGTAACTCATGTATTGATTTTCGTGTTTTTTCATATATCTAAAATGTGGGTTTAAAGTGATCGCTTTTTGGGCACGGCAACCACTATCATATTATGTCGCAATTTATTTTCTTATTTTTTTTTATAAATTTGAAAAAAAAAACAAAAGCAATTTTTAATAATTCTATTTTAATAAGTAAAGAAAAAAATTGTATTTTAAATATAAAATTTGAGACCATTTATGGCATATATATGGTGTATAAAGTCTTTATCGCCCGCTAGAGAGGGCGATAATGATTTTAGAGAGGAACTTTATCGGTGCGACGTGCCGGTCCATAAACGTTCACTTTCACAAAATCGTGCATGTGTTACATAAATATTTAAAACATAACTTTTCACTATCGTTAATAAAAATGCACTGTTTGTTTTAAAAATAATTCATTAAAAATCTTCTGTATTGTACATTAATTTTATACAAATTTAAATATTTGTAAGAACTAACTAGATTAGATGTAATTTGAATCCCAGCGCACGTCAACAATGTTGATTGATGATTTTCTTAAGACCTTTTTGTAAATCAAAAATGTTATTTCTGACCCATTCCAGTCAAGGATATCAAATACACACGACGCATATTGCACGTGTCTTTCCAAGGCACGTGTACTTAAAAATATCCCACTACAATAGATTCACAAAGTGACGTTCACAAAAAAGTTAACAAAAGCCTCTCAAGGATTTTTTTTTCTGCCATACTCATGGAGTTACGTATCACTCATTTAAATAAACATTATATTCCATAATAATTTAAAAAATGCATAAAATGTTTGTAGCTTATTATTTAAAGGAAAAGCCTATTTTAAGGCAGTGATATCCTGGGTTTAAGTTATTCTCATAAAATTTAAAAGGCGATGTTAACAATACTTTTTGCAAAATTTAAAAATAATTAATAGAGAATGTATTCACAAATATTTAATATATGTTTAGTTTCTTCATTTCTACATACAATTTTATTATTACTTTTACAAAATAAATAATAAAAACTGAAAAACAGGATAAGTCAATTCCTGATCTAATTACCAAACTTTTAATATAACTCATAATTGTAGTAAGGAAATGAACGTATATCTTAAAGTAATGGTTAGAATTATATTTGTATATTTAGTTCCGTAAATGAATACGATACCATTACTTGAATAGCTAAGCGTTAGATTTCAACTCATTTCCTCAAGCACATTTTAAATGTTCAAACATAAATTTCTCGAATACGTAAAAAATAGACAAGCAGTTATTTTTGATAGCAACGGAATTATTAATTTAAAAATTATGTTGCTTAAAAATTTCTAAAAATTATTGATGTAAAAATAACTTAAAGTCCTTAGATTTTTAAGACATGAAATTATTCTTTTTTGGATTATCTTGATATGAAAACATACAATATCTCCATAAGAAAATAAAATACTTTATCTTTTCATAAAAAAATCAAAAACTTCTAAAAAATAGAAACGAAATAATATTTTATCACAAAAACGAAATTTTCCCGGTAACTCACCTTAAGCAGTTATCTTAATAAGCAGAACAGATATATTTTTAGTAATTGCGTAGAGTTATCTCTCTATTAAATTGTATAAAGTCGATCTGATGAGAATAGGAGATCGCATTATATAAATATTTGAAAGTTCTTGTATAAATTAAAAAAAACATTTTGAAAAAAATATATTTTGAGAAAATGAACAAAATCAAAAAAGCATGAATAAAATAAATCACGTGAAAACGATTCTTTTTTACATTATTTCGCAACTTGTAAGATGCTAATTTATAATGCAATCTTTTTATGCCCTCTAAAGGAAATGACACAACAGTATTAATTTGCGATTCAGTTTAACATCGTTAACGATCGCTATGATCAAATGAAATAAACGAACATTAAAAAACTTTAACTTCATAAAATTTTCCACCACATATACTCTTTTCTCAGAGTCCTTTTCACATATCCAAACATGTACTTTCTTCCGCGACTATCCTGCCAATATGTCTTTAATCTCGGAAGCATAAAGCTAACCTACCTATACATATCCACGCGCGACACACGTGCACTTATATACACACTTTAGCATATCTCGATGCACACGTGTGGGAGCGGTGAAGCCAGTCTCCTTACGCTCGCGCCAAGTCTCGTTTCTCGTTTGCGCAACATCTCGCCGGGTGAACGCCGATTTCCTCAATGCACTCTATCACACATACTTACACAGCGGAGTGCGCCGTGCGCCCAGACTTCCGCGAGATTCTCGTATATGAGAGTGAGAGTCGATCGTGAGGACACAAAGAAAAGTGTCCGCATCATCCGCGGACTTTCTTTAGCTCGTTACCGAGAGAGACTATGAATACTTCATGATTTTATAACGACGGCGCGATGCATCTAAGTATGGCTTTCTTTGTAAGACTTCGTGTAGTTTGAAGTAATTGTATGGATAGGCCAATTTTTAGAGAGAGACAGATGTTCGATCGGTATATATCTCTATGTACCTATCTGTATGAAAGTTCACGCGTTACTTAATGCTCGGCTGCGCTGGGCCGCAGTCGGGTTAATGTAACTTATGTAACGCATCTTCGAGCGCACGATTATTTAATGGCTAACGCCATGGTCTGTACAGTGTCTGCGCGTTTATAAATAGCTGGTTCTGTTTTTACTTCAATGTGAAAAAAAAAATCGTTAGATCCGCTTTATGCGTTGATTTAGTACATAATAGCCTCTTCTTTGATTTTACGAGTTGTTTGTGGCCGTCACGCTATGTGTTACTTGCCGTTTTTTATTGTCTCTATAGTGAGAGTTTACCATCACTTTTCGTTTTACATATGCATTACGTAGATATATAGGAGTCTTTATATAGAAAAGTTATATAATTAATCAATTATTTTGTTTAGTACATTATTATACTCTCCCGCTCAGTCACATTTGGCCACCTTAAACAAAATCCACCTAACATTGAACTTTTCTACTTTAGCGTGTACTTTAACTTACAAAAACGACCAAAAATACATTAAAAAGCTTAAGCGAAACAGTTGAGTAAGAAAAAGTGAAAAGTAATCTAGCAATAATATAATTAAAAAATTTATAATATATATAAATCGAATAACATAATATATAAATATAAATGAAAAAAGAAAACAAACAAATTAAATTATTTAAACTTAAAAATAAAAAAGAAAATTTTTTTTTCAACCCTTTTAATTTATACTACATATTCTACATGTAAAACTCCACATTTTTTCTAATGCAATTGTTTTATTAACTCGTATTTACTACAGACTGTAAATTGAAAAAAATTGTATTTGTTACAAAAACCATCATAGCTTAGGCGAAAATTAATCATAAAGTTTTTTACAAAAATTAAGAAAACATCTTGGGAAAAGCTATAAATCTTTTTTTGGTCCATTTACGTAACGTTATTTGGCGTAAAATTATGCAAGGTTAAAAATGGTTTAAAAAATTTGATTTTTAAAATTTTTGTTTTTAATATATTAAAAATAGGAAAGTATTCAAAATCGAAAAAATGATATACACCACCTTAAAATGCTTAGCTGAAGCTTTTAAATGGATTTTCAGTAGTTTTGATAAATCTTTCTAAGCTAAATTACAAAAATTCAAATGGTAAGTGTAACAGAATAAAGATGTATGTACCAGAAAGTGATAATTGTATACTGAAGTATATAATAATTTATATTATGATAATAGAAATATCACTGATTTTTAATTTTTATTTTTCAATTTTTTTATGTAGCTGAAATATCATAGACGAATAAAATTTCAAATATTATAGTAATATACAATAATTATTCTTTATTTATTTACATAAATTTTGATTATTCATAACGGTCAATTGGTTATGGTTAATAATATACAATGGTATGATTTAATAATTCATTAAACATACAATTCTAGCCTAGTTTCACCTGTTTTTTTTTTTTTTTTGTTTTTTTTAGACTTTTTTATAAATGTATCTATCTTTAATAACTTTGCATCTTATTTATATTCGTAGGTGATGGTTTTTACAGCATTAAATTTAAATTTTGCTCTGAAATAGGTGAATCATTTCAAGAAGTAACTATCACCTAGGTTTGCACTCGTAACAAAATATTTTTTTAATAATATATGTACCATAATAATAAATTACTTTTTAATAAAAATATTTTTTTAATAATCTAAAAATAGATTTGTCAGTAAAAGTTGAGGGACATAGAGAATAGGACATTGAGGACACAAAAATGTATATCATGACAGCATAATATACCCAAATTTATCTTATACACAGTTATTATATGATTCATCCATATATTGCGTAATGTAAACAGCCGATGTTTTTCGATCATCTTTGTATCAGTGATTCAAAAAGTTCGCTTCTCTCTCAGGCATTATGTAAGAGAACCGTCCCAGTAACCGAACTTGTTTTAAAGGATTCGAAAGTTCCGGTAATTGGAATATAAGTTTGGAGCATGGAACTTTCCGATTCTTGTATACACATTTAATAACTTATTGATGTACCTTTATCATTCATATTAAAAAATAATAAAATTATAAAATAAAAATTTAGTTTCTATTTTATTCATTTATTTATTTTTATTTAGTTAAAAATTGTAATTCAAGATAATTGCTTTTAAACTGAAATAGAATAGAATAATAACAAAGATTTTTTTTCACGTGTAAATTAAAAGTCACGTTGAAAAAAAAAATATAAAAAACCATAAGCAGACTTATTAAATTTATCTTTCCTACAGATAGTCTGACAAAGTATTTTCTAAGACTGTTTAAAACCATATAAATTGTTTCTAAGTTTCTTTATGTGATATCAACTAGTTTTTATCAACTGCGCACACTTCCGTCTTCAATTACTTTCATCTTTTTCTTCATTCTTAATATGAAAGTTTACCTCGAGCGTTATTTAATGGGCGTTTTATAGGGTTAACGTAACTTACATAACAATCTCTACAAACTCGATCATTTGATACGATGTTTTACAACTGAACGATATTTAATAATAGATATTATCTAAGCTATTTATTGTGACCTGTAAAACAAAGTTTGTAAGAAATTTCAGAAATAATATCTGGTTCAGACGGTATTAAATGAATTTATACAAAAGATTATTACTTATTACAAAGAAATTTTAAATTATTTTCTCTATTTTCATTGATATAATTATACTTCTTATTTACTTTTTCTTAGTATGTATAGCAAATATATATATTATTTGGATTACTTTTAAAAAATTTTATTTTATATATATTTAATACATATAAAGGCATACAAAATATTCATAAATGCATCGCAAATCTTTAAATCATATGTTTAACCTTCTTATTATTTTATGTTTCCAATCAAATAATAAACCAAATAGATGTATTATAATATTCTAATAAAATAAAATAAAAATTCTCCCCGAATTAATCTCTATTATTTACTCCATTATACTGCATTATATAATTGTACAAATGAACTTTTAAAATGTAACTACAATATCTCTATACATTTACTCGATGATAAAATTTCTCACGTAAACTTACAGATAGATCATCAATTATTTCCGTTTCCTATCTAATAATTTTCACAATTACAACCGACATAAAAAATTCGTTTATGTTAGACTTTCATTCTCAACTGCAGACTGCAGCTGCTTAATACGTAGATTTTCAAATTATAGACTCTCTTAGCACTTCCAATAGTAATTTCGCTGTACCCCTTAAACGTGTTTTACTGACGCACCCATTCCGAAAGTTATGTCATACGCTGAATTGAACGACTTTTCTTCGACGTATTTGTTTTTTTTTTTAATATTGGAGAAAATTCATGCCACAATAATAATAGTACTTTAGTTGATATTTCAAATGACGCAGCACTCAATACGTTTGCTTATAAAAAAAATATTATCAAGATAAATCTATTAAATATGCATAATATATTTAAGATCTGCAGGGATATATTCAGATAACTCCTTGTTATTAAGACCATAAACTTTTTTTTTGGTAACTCCCTCAATCGATATTTTTATAGGACGGCTATATATTAATTTTTCATCTATTTATTTATATTTCTATATCATTCCTTCGAAAGAAACTTTCTTTATCATTTAGAATATCAATCAGACAATAAATTAATCGACTGAAAATAAAATTTTTAATTTTAAAAAGAACAAATTTTTGAAATTATAATTAAACGCTTTACAAAAAAAATTTAATATATGAAACACAATATTAAATAAATTTGAACAAAAAATATAGTTTCTAAAAATTAAGAAAAAAAAATATAATAATAGTGGAGAAAGGTATGTTTTTTACGAGAAAAAATGTATGTAATTCATTTCAAATCTCTTATTTTTTTATAACAAAATATAGTTAGTTTTATGCAATGTAAGAATACCATACGATTACTTAGCTAGATTTTAAGTGAAACTATTACATGTAAGTATATTTTTTGTAATTGAAAATTATTTTCAGTGTTCTTTCTGTTAATATAAAAACTGGTTTTGTTAGTAAAAGTGAAAATTCTCTAAACTAAAGAAGACAATTAAAAGGAAATTTAAAGTCTGGACTCTAAGGTATAGAATTATTGATATCATCATTCATTTTTAGACAAATTTTGTGTATATGTATATATATTATTATATCTTATGATAAAATTCAATCTCTTGAGCTAGGTGCGCAGTCAGCCTATAGTTCTAAAAATGAACAATATGAGTAAAGTGTATTAACAAGTTCAAGAAAAATCTGTTTTTAGAATTAGACTTGCTGTTTTGGAGTAGGTGGAGGGGGAGGGGGGTAATTTTTCAGAATAATAAATATTGAGATAGTTATTTTTTCAGTAAAATTAAAATATATTACATTTTATTATAAATAGGAAATCAGCCGCTAAAAAAAGATTGTTATTTGAATCATTGAGTAGAGCATATGTATATTTTTTTTGTTAAATTAGCGTACACTTCTCATCAAAATTTATTATAATTAGGTGATAATGATACTTATAATTAAGCAATTGAATAATTTATATTATGTAAAAAAAAAAATAATACCTTACATGTCTTCTGTCTACGCCGAATCTATCAATCATAAATAGTAAAAGTGTATGATTAAATAATAAAAGATATTTATTAAGAAGTATCTAGCTAATGAGATACACTCGTTACATTGATGTAAAATTGGTTGCCATACAGCTGGGACTCGGCTGGAGACTAGCGCTGTCTAGCGGGAAAATGTAAAACGAACGCTTCGTATATATACTCGATATTACGAGCAGCGGAAGAATTCTAATTAGAATACTGGCAAAAAAAGTCTTGTATTTTTCCTTGCTAAGAAACTCGCGAACAAAATAATAAATATCAGACATCTAAAATCATAAGAAATTCTAAAAACTACATGCATTTTTTGCAGCATCATGATCTCAAAGTTAAAATATAATACAAATATGAAAAATATTCCACTTTATTCTTTACGTAAATAACTAGATAATTTGGAATATAATTAAATAGAATAAGATTAAGTATAAGTAATTTTTAGAACGTAGACAATTATTCTAAGAAAAAGTTCAAAATGGAAAATTTATTTCATAAATCAAAAACAAGTTTTAGAACTTGAATTTTGTTCACTGGTGCGTACTAATTTCATAACGTGTATTTCACAATTTTGAAAAAAGTATCTATATCTTTTCGGATAAAATTTAGAATATGTTTACGATTATTATCCATAAGTACTGTTTTATTTAGAAAAAAAAAATTTTTTTAGATAACAATTTTTTATAGTAACAAACTTTAAAATAGATTGTTTATAAACAGCTTTATATGCTGCAGCTACAGAGTCAAAACAATAATAAATAAATAAAAATTTGATAAAACGTACTGACTTCAGCTACTCTACTGATATAAAAATGTAATTAATAGCATTTCATATCTACTTCAAATAAAAATAGATGTTTTGAAAACAGTTTGTCAAAACACCGATACTAGTTGAAATTGTTTTTATGGATGCATAAATTTAACTTCGCAAAATTTCCATTTGAGATAGAGAAGAAATCACATCATAATTTGAACAAATAAAAACATACTCAATTATACCTTCCATCGGATTTTTTTGCGGTATAACATAGTGACAGCTAGTATTAAAAAATTCATAGCTCAATCTTTTATAAACTACTAGACATCAACAATTGCTTAATTCAAGTTTACAATGTTTTTCTCCGAAATTCATACGTCATTACGCGATACTTCTTATAATTTTCCAACTACGTAAAAGCTGCAGATTCCGCAGCAACACGGTAATCAAAAAAGGAAGTCAAATGTGCAATATCAAAAAGCTCCAAAGTTTCCATTTACCTTGTACCTCTCACGAATTATGAATTACGTCGATATTCACAAGGTAAAAGGCTCTTATCATTAATCTTGACATCTCGGAGACGAAGCGCGAGGAAAAGAAAAAATTTCGTAGAAGGTTGGTCCTTTTGCGCGTCACTTGCTTTATATGTACATTTTCGCTTGTGGTTGAGATCACGCACACGATGGATGACTTTTTTTAGCCACTACGTATTATTTTGTCTTATGACAAGATTCGAGGATGCCTAGCGCGAATTTTGATTTAATGCCTGTGTTTGATCTATTGCTTATACTTTGTAGGAAAGTTTTCGATGTATTTTCGGATGAATAATTGACTTTTATCATTAAAATTCAGTATTTTTAATAAGAATTTATAAAAAAAAATGTAGCTCTTTTCACAATAACGTATCCATCACCGTTTGAAAGAAAATTTAATTTTACATCCAAGCGTTAATACTTAAATATTTCTCATACGATATTACGACTTCAATAATTAAAAGTAATATTAAAAATAGAGAATAGTTTTCGATTAGTCATGATCATCATATAAATATGTACAAAAATTATAATTTTCAATTTTTGAAAAACATTATACATTATATATTTCAACAAAAATAATTTGAAAGTCATATATGCTGTACAAGTTTTTCTAGATGATTACTCATAAGACAAATTACAATATGCAAAAATGAAGTTAATAGCTACTGTACAAAAAGAGAATTACGATTAAAAAAGTTAACATTTTCCCCTAACCATAAATAAAGAAGAAACAGAAAAAGTCTTCACGACTATAATCTTGAAACCTATTTTGAACTTTAAATCTAGATCGTTTGATAAGATCTAGTGTGAATGCAAGATGACTAAAAATATATTGTAACAAATGATAAGTTAAATGATACTATACATAAGTTAACGGTATAAAATAAAGAAATTGAAATATTTTCCCGGTTTACTTTTATAATTAAAAAGAAAATTAAGCAGATGCTTTAGTTTAAATAACAACTTTATTTTGTAAATTTCATTCTTGAAATAACTTTTTTTTTTTAAATATGCTTCAATCTTAACTTTTATAATCTATATACAATTAAATGAATTACGCAATTTTTCAACAACCAGGAATCTTTTTCTTTTATTTTTTGTACATACCTCAAAAACATCAGCAAAAGAAAGGTCTTTGGCCAAGCTCGAATTGGGAATATTTTCTTCACCGGGGAATCTTCCACCAATGTTTTTTAAAGTTTTTTAATTAACATTTCTACATGTTCTAAATTAATACAAACTTTCCTTTAAAAGGAGAAAACCAAAATATAAATATTAACAAATAAAACAAAAAAATGATAGTTGGTTCATTAAGTCGATTGATCTAATTTTTAAGTATTTTATAATATTTTTCATTGTTTGAAAAATTTCAAATTTATCTTTTTATTTAAATCCTTTTATTATTTTCCCTATAATTTCGGGTTTACGTGAAAGGATTTGCATAACAATAGATTAGAATACTCAACTAGAGCACGTGTGCTCGTTTTAATTAATGTCGCGCTTCTCGGTGTCTCGACAGGAGGAATTAGAAGCGCTTGCAAATTTCTTCCGGCTTCACAAACGGCAGATTAAAAAACTTTTCCTAGCCAACCTCTTGAAAAAGTTCGAGAAAAAAGACAGGATTTAATCCTTGTTCATTCGAAAATTTATGTTAGATTGCTTTGAATCTACTTTTAAGCGACTTGTATCAACCTCTTTTAACAGAGCTGTTATTATCTTTTTTTATGATTGATAAATCTTTCTTTAAGA
This sequence comes from Eupelmus urozonus, assembly GCA_900480035.1. Taxonomy (NCBI): domain Eukaryota; kingdom Metazoa; phylum Arthropoda; class Insecta; order Hymenoptera; family Eupelmidae; genus Eupelmus; species Eupelmus urozonus. Next base: position 30,541 of record UELX01001641.1, on the reverse strand, counting down.
TAATGTATACACATGGAATATAGAAATGAGGGTAGAGATTCAGTTCACAAAAAATTTTTACCGATTAATAAGAGCTTTACCTTTATTGAGCAAGTTTTATCAAGTATTAAAGGTGTAAAAAAATAAATTTATTATTAAAATACAAATTGCAGCAAAACTATACTAGCTTTTTCGTAAATAATTTTTTTAATTTTAGTTCAAGGTATGGATAGTTTAGTATTAAATAAATCTTCTTTTATTTTGTAAGCAGTTAGAAACTTTTTTAGTGGAATATCCTTTGCTATAATTAAGTAAACATCAGAACCGGTTCTGTTAATACAATAGGATGGAAAATACTACTCATATTATAATAACTTAGCGCCACGAAAGCTGAATTTAAAAAAACTCTACAAAAATAAACAACAATTATTAACAATAAACAACTAATTATGGGTCAAAGTATATCCACTTTACTCATTTCGAATACAACCCTCTGTTTTTCACCAAAAACTGTCCTAATCAGAAAAACTATTCAATTCCAAAAATCCATAAACACCACTTCCCGGCAAAAACTCATCGGCTTACGTCTTTCTCGCCTCAAAATTTGCTTAGCATCCTTCGCGGTTTTGCATTGGAATAGTCGAGCTTTTTTTCCACCGTCCTTGTGCAATGCTGCCGACTGATTTTAGAGAAAGACGAACGGACTTCGATCCGGATCGAAAAACCCGTCGTCCGTGGCCGCGGAGCATCGCCGTGTTCTCGCTCTCCTCGTCAAGATCGGCCATTCGATTTCATTTCGCCGTACGCACGCACGCGCTTTCCTTTCCCTCCTTTTTTTGCGAGCCTAAGCTAAGGTGTCTGTAATCTTCTTCGCGCGCGCGGTTCGCGGTTTTAATGGTTTAGGATTCCAGTGCATTTTACGAGGGTTCGGTTTAGGGATGATTGAGGGGTAAGGGAGTTTTGGAGTAGATTTGGTTTTATAGCGTTTTGAATGGACAATGAAATTTAGAGAAGTAGTGAAAGGTGGTAATGGTTTGTGTAGATGCAAAGTTTCACAGGAAATAGAGTGCACAAGAATTTTAGTTGAGGAAAAAGGAAAAAATATATTTTTTTAAATGTGAGATGTTGCGATTTTAGTAAATCCTAAAAAGCTGCCACTTTATGCTCCGTCAATAGATAATAAAATATTATTGACTTTGTCGCCTCTTTTGATGTTTAGTCGTATAATCGTGCACGAGCATTTAAAGCATTTTTTGTAATGCTTTTTAATATTCATGGAAAATAATTGTAAGAAAACGTATATTAAAAGTTTGTCATTCTGACAGTATTGTAAGTTTAATGAATTTTTTCAGTGAAGTTCAAGCAAAGCAAAAGCGATATTAAAGCAAACGTATTACCAACTTTTTATCAGCTAAAAATACCAAACAAAATTTGTTTTCAAACGTTTTTCTTCACTTATTCTATATTTGTACCATACTAACCAAATGGAATTCAATATCTTTCATTCGATACGAATGATCGGTTATTACCATTTCATTAAACGATGCAAATTGCAGTAGGAGTATCCGATATCAAACGCTACGCGATGAACTCTCTAATATTACAACATCAAATTAGACTTTCTTACAATGTGTAACGAAACAATGATGAAATATTTTGTTAATTTTCTACACGAAAAGAACACTAGCATTTTATTTAACTATTACAACATTTTTTTATTATCCTCCGCGCTTTCTAGCACCGTTACACATAAATAATCATACATGCAATAAAACAATTCACAAATTCTTCATTCATAAATTTATCTCTCGCTCCCAAAGCGGAAAACCAACTGGTGCAAAAAATTGCTTTTGTTGTGAAAAGCGGATATTACCTGCTCTTCACAATGCAATCGTGTTTGCTCTCGCATCCATTCATAAATCAAGTGCGTGCACGCGAGAAAAAGTTCATTGCGCTGATGATACATTTTGCGCTTGCTAAAAACGCGAAATGACACGCTAATGCTTTTTTCTCCATGCATATTGTTAACGCAATTCGAATGTATGCTACTTTTTATATCTGGCGCTTTTTATCTGCTGTGCACAGCTGCCTGGTTAACTTTTATTTTTCCAACAATGGAAAGATTCGGATTTGAGGTAAAATAGCATAATGAAGGGGTTGCGCGAAAAAAGAATTTTCAGGATATGTTGATAGTGGACGTAGAAATTAGAGATAGACTTTATTCAAATTTTCTTTAAATGCTAAATTTTATAATTTTTGTTGTTTATTTTATATTACCGCGAATCAAATAAATGATTGTAAATTTCGAATAAATGCTGCTTAACGAATCTATTATTTTTTTATTTCAATTTTTACTCTTTTACAAAAGAAAATTATGAATAATTATTTACAAAAATAAAAAAGCTTATTTAAAAAATTAAAATTTAAGATAATCATTGCTTTTTAAATAAATTGTTTTCGTTAAAACATTTTAATTTTAAATATTCTGAAATACGATTAATATTCAGGTGTCGATCGCTTTCATACAATAATAAACGCATCAAGATAAATATTGAAGTGTACTGCAATAATATTATGATTGCATCTCTGCTGTGGTATTGTTTGAAAGGAAAATATCGTATATGCATATAGCTAGTAGACTAGTATTTTTATTTTTATTGTTTTTATTTATTCTTTTTTTTATCATCTATTTTTATTACTATTTTTTATTCCTTTTTCCAAATCAATCCTAGAAACAAACGATGAAAGTTTATTATAATATATAAAATAAAATTTCTTCATATTGGAATATAAATAGCCGATCAAGTGAAGTATCATATCAATTTCGTGTCAAAACAATAGTAGCATTGAAGAGATCTCAACCACCAATCTGCCTAATTCAGATAAGGTATTGAATGATAATACCAAAATAAGGTCAACAATTTTCCATAATAATATCTTTCCTTTAATTTATCAATTACACTTGAACGTAAAAAATATAAGTATTATCATCTCGTGATTGGACTTTGTATTTGACACTTAACTATATTATTAGCTAAACTTATTAGTAAATAGTAAGCTCGAAATTAGCGCAGAAAAGATATACCGCGTATAAATAGCAAGTATCCCAAATATCAAAGTCCAAAATTCAAGTTCCCCCAGAAAGCATTAATCAAACAAGAGTCCTTCTTCACCAATTGCAGAAGTCACAAATTACCCAGAACCAAGCCAGTCAAAGTCGTTAATAAATGAGACCCATCCTTGCATATATAAATAATCGCTTTAAAATTCAAATCTCTCCAACTTTTATGCCCCGCGCGCCTCGAGCTTTTAGCGCCGCTCAACACGTGCCCGGGCAGCCGGAATTACCATAATTTAGCAAGGAACACGTATGGACTCGGAAGCGCGCGCGCGCAACGAGCGTCAAAGAACCAAAAGTTGCCTCGACGTGTCCGAAAAATATAACCACTCGGGGCAGCGCATCATCGCCTCGAAAAAACAAAAAGTACACACAGTTGCAAGATCCTCGGCGGGCCGAGAAAAATAAACGGCACGCATCGGCCCCCCTACTATTCGCGCCTTTGTCCATCTAGTTTCTATATAAAGGGGCAGGCCCACGGCGTCACCCACTTTGCTCGTGTCCACATAGCTCGCTACCGCGCGCATCTTCTTGTACTTGGTAATTTTTCTCTCTCTTCAGCGAGCTAGCGCATGCCCCACACCACTTGGGTGCGTGCTCATCGATAAATCAAGCGAGCCGCGCCGATTGATTCAGTGCGCCCGCGCAACTTTCGTCGATCGGTTCGCGAGCGCGAGCGCGCCTCTGTATGTGACTGTGTGTTGTGAGCAGCTAGAAAATAAAAATAACGAATTAAGCGAGAATTCGGAAGGTTAAGGAACCGGAGAGCAGATCTCGAGGATTTAAGAGGAAAGACCAGACGGTGAGTAGAGGGACAGGCTGACGAAGAAAAATTACTGGGGAAATTCCCGAATTATAGACGCTGAGCGATCGGCTTCGTTTTTGCTTGGCGCGCGCCGCGCTGACGTAAAACGCGCGCGCTCAGCGTCGATTCTCTCTTTCTTTCTCACCTGTTTTCATAACGTCACGTTCGCGCACTTTTTTCTGCTGAGCTCTCGCGCGCTACTTATTAGTATTTTTGTGCTCGAGCTTCGCTGGCTGCTGGAGGCCAGATGCACAACTGTCTCGAGCCTCTTTTTTTCACGAGGAAAGAGAGGAATTTTTTATCCTGCCTTGCTGTTGCTGCTAATTCTTGATTTTAAATATATGTAGATGCGTTTATGAGGGGGGCAATCAATTACTTTTTTTTTTCTTTGTGAGTCGTCTTGTTTCAAGGAACAGTGCGATTGCATGAGGCGCTGAAAGCGATGAGTAAAAACTTTTGGCGCTGTGGAGGAAAGAACACAATAGTTTTTTTAATTTATGCGCATTTTGACTGTGTTTTGTCGTAACAATTTCTGTGGCTCGCGAAAACGCTGGCAGTTTTGCATTTCACGATCTGCCTCGGGGTCACGTGGAATTTCAAAGATTTTTAATTTCATTTGCTCATCAAATAAACCAAAGTCGTTTATTCGTACACAGGTGTTCGATAAATCGCTGGCCGATTTAGGCGGAGTATTGACAAAAATAAAAATTGTGTCATCTCTTGATTAAATATACTTTGTAACTGTCGATTACACGAAAGTGTGTTAGCGCACGGTCGACGTTCGGTTATCGTCGCGATCGAATTTATCATTGAACTATTCACGGTCGACCGTTTGAGGTTAACGTGTGTTTCTCATATACATGCCGGACACGTCAAAATTAGAGGCTTCGGTTAATGTAGGCCCGCTATAGTATCCAAACGTTCGGTAGCAGGTTCTAAAGTCAATATTATTATGTCTGTTTACTTTTGGATAAATAATAGGCGTTCGGTATTTACTGAAATCCGCGGTGTTTTGAAATACTTAATAATTTGCCGATTGAATCTGTTTGTGACTGAAAAACAATAGTATTGTTGATGAATTTGAAAGTATTTTCTTTTATATAATATATTTAGTTCAAATATTAAAATGGAAGTATTTCTTTTACAATCCTACTTTGGAAACATTTTTAAGTGACAAAAGTATTATGTTCATAGAAACAGCCGAGACGAGAACGTTAACAATCGGACTGAAAGCGCAATCCACGTGGCCTGTCTGAGTATACATACCGGTGTGTATATATATAGGTATACTTTAAGCCGAAGAAGGATTCTCGTGGGAACGGATATCACTTAAGTTAAAAGCTTCAGCTTTACAGCTTGAATATGCGCGTTTAAAGTGAAAAATCGTAAGTGAAAAGCAGTTTGTTGAAGATAAAATAGAAAACTTTTACTACTAAAAATACACTTATTCTCTTTTATTTTATTCTATCTTAAACCTTAATTAAGTCTTCTTATTAAGTTTCGATAAATTTTAATTGTAACTCAATTTATGTAATTTATGTAGTATGAAAATTAAAAACCTTCACTGTAAGGCAGATCAGTTACTGCAAGCATTCATCGCCTTGGACATTCTCCTTTGAATGCCACTTTACATTGTTAATGCTATAACAGCTCGGACTTACACTGTCTGTACCCTCAATTTAAACGAAGTATGTAGCAATGAAAGTGATTTACGCTGCAACTGCATTTTTTCATTTTAAAAACGTTACTTCTTTATACACTGTGAAAAGCAGTAAAAGTCCTCCAAACTTAATTGGCAAAAACTCAAAGAAATATTTAAGTAGAAAAAGTCACGATACATACACCTAGCATATATTCAAGACGACTCTTACTACTTAATAAACATTTCAGTAGATACAGTCGTTCTAACCGATCGCCCGCTCCAAACCGCATCGACCCAGAAATTCAATTTCCCGCCCAATCCCAGCAAATCCCCCAAAAATTTCATCCTCCAAAAAACAACCCTCCATTAATCACCTCGCGCGCCAAACGCACTCAGCTTCTCGCGGCCACAATGCATCGTTAGCGCGTCCGCGCACAAATTGCAACAATAACGCCGTTAGCGCTCTCGATTTTCTCCGCCTCTCTCCCGTGCAGCTCGCACGCACACGCGCATTTATACCCACACGTAGACAGGCTCGAGCGCGCGCAGGTGCCGTAGTGCAAGTCACTTCGATCGAGCCTCGCGCAGCGACTTTCTTGCCACCCACGCATCTTCAATGTAGCACGATATGGCTGTGTGTGCGCGCGCGAGGCGAGTTCGTTGGCAGCGCACCGATGCAGCGCTGCAGTCAGTTGTAGTCGCAGGTTCTCAGCTGTGAAAGTGAGGTTATGTAGTCGCGGTGCGCGTGATAAGCGCGGATTTCGCGATTGTAAACACGGCGCTGGGAGAATTCTTCTCGCGTATTTGTGCGAGGCTCTCGGTTTGTTTACGTTTGGAGTGCGGTCGGAGGGAAATGTACGGGAGGCACGCGATCGATTGAGCGTGATGGAGAGATTAATCGATGTGGGCTGGTTAAGTAGGTATGAGTCTGGGCTGGAAATTGCTGTTGGGAACAATGGCTGAGGTGAGTGTTGGTGAAATGTGAGAGTGGGCCAATTATCTTTGTTTTGAGTGGATTTGTTGTCGATTTTCGATGATATAGTTGGAGAAGTGTAGGGACGATAATATTAAATTAGATACTTAGTCAATTTGCCAGCAGCTTTTCGATTTAATTATATTTCTTTCAATATTATTTATTTGATATTGACCTGCAGTTTGACAGATAATTTAATTTCTCATCTTTGAAATTAAATTTAACACTATTTAACATTTTAGTTCAGTGTCTTTTTTTTATATTTAAATGGGACTAAAATTTTGGAAATCTATTTGTAATTAATTATTCGCTAACTCATTAAAATTATTATTAACTATAACAATGAATTTTACAAATAATAAATTCTCCTTACAAATATGATATGAAACATCAGTAGTTATAAATTAAGTTGTCTGACTAGAGCCAAGCATATTTCTACTGACTCAGCGAGATGATAAAAATATAATTGTAATTATATCTTACTCATACAAAAGCTTAAACAAAGTTCATTTTCTTTATCCATTGTATTTTAAATTTATTATATTATTTTTACAATAAATTAAAAAATTGAATAAGACAAGTCAATTATAAAAATTATTTGTATATCAACAAACTATAAGTTTTCTTGCAGCAGTATTTATTTGTTAAATTTTATTTTTATTCTTCTGTATTTAAATTTAAATCATATTATTAGTCCAATTTGAAGAGATATGAATTAATTTCCACGTATTCTAAGAGTGTCGAAGTTACATAATCTTACGACGTTGAATGTTAATTGATCTAAAGCGCTATATCAGAAGACAATATAAATATCTATATTAGACTTTATTCAACAATGAACTAGAATCTTCAAACAGTAAATTTTTTATTTAATGCAAACATAAAAGCAGCTATTAAAAAAGTTCATACCTTACTTTTCTAATTTTATTTATGTTTATTTACTTTTAGAAAGATAGAGTTATAAAAGTAATTTATAAGAAAAAAAAAGTAATACTTTCTATATGAAACAAAAATAGTAACTACCATTGTTGCGTACACTTAAAACGCTTTTAATATTTTAATGCTTTTGTTTCCTTTTTTTTTTTAAATTTATTAATAATTCTTTATCTCTTCCAAATATTTTTACAATTCTATAGATTTTTTTCTTGCATAAAATCAAATATAATCTAAAGCAATTTATTAACATATTTTGTCATTTTATTCACAGTTGCAGAAATGGCGAATACAGAAATTTTGTGCAAACCCTCATCAAAACCCATTCCAAAAGAATTAAGGGGTGAGTTTATAATTATTTTTATATAGATTTAAGCTTTAGATTCACCTTTTTTCAAATATTAATGAGAAAATTAGATTTCTAAGTTACTGATATTATGATTACCATCAATCATGAATAACTTTTTTTCGATAAAAATGATTTAATTCTTTCTATACATCACATACGACATCTTATATGAATTGAGTAATTTTATCAACGATTCATAGCCAATTATCATTAAGCACTACTTTTTTTAAGTTTAATTATTCGAGGTACTTTTCCAGATAAAATTAGTTTTATGAATTAAAACATACGAAATATTACGTCAAGGATAGTTCAACTGGGTTATGATTATTTAAAGAACTTAGGTAGGATGTTTATACAATTACTTTTTTAAAAAACAAAACAACATTGCCATGACCTGATCTAGGTCTCACGAGAAATAACTCGTTCTTATTCACTTCCATACTCTAGCTCATGATATCTAATAAGTCATGAAATTACGTAGCCGCCTTACATACGCATCCACGACCATGAATTGCAAATTTTAAATGTTTATGACCCCATGTAAGAATAAGTTATGAAAAATCACAACAATGTCGAAATAACAAAGTTAATTACGATGCTATGAGATGCTTCGAAATGGTAATAAAAAAATATTTACTACCAAGACATTTTCATTAAAAGAAAACTGTCCCGAGCCATTAATCTCCTAGAAGTCTACCGGTTTTTGCCAAAGTGACTTTTTTCTCCCCACTATGTCAGCTCAGAAATTGCTAATGCGCGCACGTACCTAACTTACAACAAGCTTGTTTCATCTTTGTTTTTACCTTCTCTTTTTTCTTCAATTGTTGATGTGAGAGCTTTAACGCTTAACGGCCTTGCATAACAGACTTAACATTCACACGAGCGTGGAAGGGGCTTCTTACATGGCTAATAACAGATTTCTTTTCTGTGTGTGCGAAAAATCATTGTAAAAATAAACAAGGCTTAAAAGGATTTTTGCTTTTTTAGATTATAAAAGTGAATTAAATCGAATTAGTCTACCACGAAGTTATCTACGTATTTCTAATCAGTCAAATTACTTGATAGATTACTGTTTTATAAAAAAATACTCTAGTGTCTAATCATTAGAATCTTAAAAAATTTCTTTTTTTTATACACAATTTTTTTGTTTGAAAAATTGTTCAGTTGTCTTGAAGCACTTAAGAATAACTAGTTTTTGTAGTACAGAGATACGTCAAACACATTAAAATCTTGTATTTAGATTAGATTGTCAAGTAATTTAATGTACAAACATTTTACAGTATGAAGTTTTATTAATCTTATGATGACTGAAACAGGCTGAATTTCAGATAAATCCTTAGGCTTTAACACAGTTGATAAATTTTCTTCCACATGTACCATTTTTAAGTACAAATAAATATAATTTGTATTACATTGTTGATTTGACAAATGCTGTTTTTGCATAAAAAACAATGCAATAGTATATAACAATAATATAAATAACAGCTTGCATTGAGTAAATCAAAAACTTGTTTATCACAGAATTACCATTTTCAATCGACGATTTAACTGTTTTTTACTATCACGTTCTCTTCTATTTTATTGTCAATTATTTATACTATTAACTAATTTTTAGGTGACAAATCGACTTATATAATACATTTTAGTTATGAGTAATTTTTACCGAAATCAACTATTTATATAACAGAGGGTGATTTTCGAAGATCAAAAAAAACTTGGACAATGGCTTTGAAAAATGACTGTAATTAATGATAATAGGCATCTATTACAACCGATGATCATGACATTGTCTTTTGCAACCGCCTTACTTCGCTTTTTTTTAGAAAAAACGACGTTTGTTTTATCCATTAGTTATAGATTAGTATTAAAAAAATTATTTTAAAAAATCATACATTTTAAAATTGTAAAGATTAATTATACAAATTTATATAAATAGACATTTCTTATACTTTATAATTTAGAAAAACTATTTAAAGAAACAATTTATTTTAATATATGATTATAATATTTCTCTATTAAAATATACCTTGTTCATTTATATAATTCATGTATTATTCGGACTATTCACATAAGAATCTTAGTACGCAAAATATTAAATTCACTCGACTCCATATTGGTACGTTTTCATAATCAGCCATACGCGCCAGATGTATAAACTTGCTGACCACTGAATTTTATCAAAATTATGTCGTATCCTGAATCACGTCATAGCACAATAAATGATACGTCATTTCAACATTTTTTTTCCTAATTATTTAAATCCCAAAGATTACTTAACTTTTATAAAAAAACCAAAATAATAGTATATTAAAAGCACCTTTCATTAGTTTAATAGATTTATTTTTGTACAAATAAATGTTTTTGAAACAAAAATTATGAATAAAACTATATGTTTACTATTTTAAATAATTCATAATAACCTAACTCCTTTGAAGATAATATATAATTAAAACTGTTAATGTCATTTCACAACACTGCGATTGTAGTTTCTTATTTTAATGATCAATCTGCTCAAAAACAAAGAATCTTTTATAAACATATAATTCTTCTTTTACCATTCCTTGGGAATAACAAACATAAAAGACTGACAATGAAAATATGACAAAAAAATTTCAACTGTTCGTCAAATTAACGTTTATGAGAGACATTACGTAAAACCTCACATTTATACAGGACTAACTATTCATCAATCAAATAAAAATTCAAAATTTAATATTTAGTCATCTTCATAAACCTAAAAAATATAGTAAAATTAGAACAATGCATATTTTAAACAATTATTATAAAACGAAATCATAAATAAAAGTATTTTAAGTTATCGATACAACTTATACGCCGAAATATTTTTATTCAAAATACTCGGTCTACTATTTTATAATAACTAGTTATTCTTTGACATTTTTCAAAGAACTCATACACATAGGTGACAAATTTGAATAAAGTTCTAGGTTAGATTAAAATACAAAAATATAAAAAAAAACTATAACAGAATGATCTAACTGATATTTTTCTTTATATTATTATAAAAAAATTTTAACAAAATAAGCTACTGCTGTATGAATATTTTAGTTCAAAAAAACCTAAATTAAATTTAAAAAAAATAAAAATAAGCATTAACTTACTTATTTTAGAATAAAATATATTTACTTGATCTAAGAAAATGTAAGTTATAAGAATAGAGAAAAAAACTATAATAAAAAATTGTGAAATTACTTAAAAGAATTTAATTAAATATCACTTTATTTTTGTTGCACTATTTTGAATGAATATCATTTTTGATGGGATATAAATTTTAATCTTGAAAGGAACAAGTAAGAATTTATTTTCTCTAATTTTATTTTGTTTCTAAAATTTTAAATAGGACTTTACTGAACTTGATTTTGCATATTTAATTACACATACACGCACACGCACACGCACACGCACATGCACACGCACACGCACACACACACAAAAGCCATTTTTTCGAATTTCCTTGAATAACCAAAAATACTGATAAAACTGTATATCAATCTGAAACGTTAAAATGTTACTTTAGTTTCATGGGGCAGAGAACACTAAAAATATTCATAATTTGCGTTCCGAGCGTTAGACTTTACTTCTACCATTGCGGGTTGTTCCATATTTTGATAAATCAAAACATATCCCATAGTTTGAACTTATCTGTAACTTATGTGTAAGGTAAATTTTGGAGTAGCCAATAAACATAATCAATTCAAGAAGAGTTTTAATAGATATTTATTCATATTTTATTTTTCCAATATTGAAAATTGGTATAACTTTTAATCCATAATTTTCTCAAAGTAATTAAAACATTTATAATGTATTTATCATAATACATTTTACTGCTACACTGTAATTAAGAATTTAAGCATTTTATTTGGAACAAACATAAAAATTTGAGGTCCCATCACTACAACGTTTTTTATTTAAGAAATAAAAATTCAAAATTTCAGAATTGCAAATTGTGCACTTTATAATTTAGAATTAAACAATAATGAATGTTTGTAATTTCGAAAGGTAGTTTTAAGAATGTCAAATCATTCTAACAATTTTAGAATTCCAAAAAATATTTATGATGTTTGTTCCACACATTTAGGTAACTTTTTATTACAATACTTAACTATGTTATATAAAAGTAGGTTCTTCATTTGTTTTATTTATCTTTTTGTAAATATTATTTTGTTACTATACTAATTTTTTAAAATTCAATATAGTGAAGAGTAATTTAAAATATGCAAAATTAGCCTAAAATGAGTTAATAAATTATCAGCACTAATAAGCACACAATTTATATAAACGTTTAAATTAGTAGCATTTCAATAAAAGAAAAGAGACTTCCACTCCCCAATCGATTATGATAAAAACCAACAAACATAAATTTTAAATAAAACTCCATCCACTAAAACTATTATTTTAGAGGAAAAAGAATGTTGTTTAAACAATACACTCTGCTAGTCTTGTATTTACATTGATGTGTATTCTGTTTCTTATACGTCTATCTCGCATTTTTTTTGCATTGAATCACGACTTATGATAATAAACGTTTTTATAATAGTGTGCAACCATACGCAATTCGCAAACCTTTTGTGGACAAAAATCAGTAAAGTAAGAGAAAAAAAAGTTATATACGAACGTTTTTGATGAACATTAACATAGAGTGACATTTATCAAAAAGCGAAACAAAAATTTTATTCAACATTTTTCTCTTTAACTATTTTTCAAGTAATTTAATATACTACTTAAGTGGTAATTTCAATTTATACAAATTTATGCACAGTTAAATTTTGTTTCATAAATTTTCAAAGTTGATGCAAATTTTATGTAAAGCAAATAACGTCATATTTTTTCATAAAGTACGCATTTTACGTATAATTTATAAAAACCTTTTTTCGACAAATACTGGTACAAATACGCAAGAATTACGTGAAATTTTTAATTGTTAGTATTTCTAACATTAAAGTATAATAAATTCAATAAATGTGCGAAGATTTCAAATACAAATAAATCCAACAAAAGAACTGAAGTGTTATTTATTTAACAATTCATTCTCAAGATTAAACTTTTTTACATAAATAATGTACAAAAGTACAGAAATGAAGTTAAATGACAAAGTTTTGTTTGTTTTGCAAATTTCTTTTAGAAAAATTTATTTTAAGCTAAAACTTTCAGCCGGTTGTACACAGATATACGGTCAAAAATATCACACTGTAAGCTGAAAATTAAATATAGCGAATTCAAAATGTCGACTTTTTAAAGAAATTTTTTTTCAATACTGAAACAATTTTATAATATCAAGTTATAAGAATATGTCTTAAATTCTACAACCAAGAAAAGTTTTTTCATACGAAATGTAATTTTCCGCTATACCACTATTTAGTAATGTAGAATTTTTCTACGTACTGTGAAGAGGATTTGAAATGACTAACTGCGAGAGACTCAGGCCATAGAGTTATAAATTTCTTTTGGAGGAAAGTAAAAATTTTAATTCTGTAAAAAATAAATGAAAGCTCGTTTTTCCTAATTTAATGTTGTACATTTCAGATTCATACAAGGTTTTTCGGATTCATATTACGAATAAAAAAACTTTTTTGCGTAGCGGGCCGAAAGTACCACTTTTTCTCAAAACGCTTGATTAAAAAAGTTGTAATTTCGACCTCGCCAGGCAAAAAAATAATATACACACCATCATGAGAGCACATAAAGAATGCCTCAGATCGCATGTTTGTCATGCGATCTGGGACATTCTTTACTTTGGCTCCCTAGGTGTGTAATGTACTATTAAAAAAGTGTTCATTTCAATATTTCCTTAAAAATAAGCTAAAAATATCAATAATTTGAATTTTCTAAAGTATTAGGATCCAAAAATCAGGTGTTCTCCATATTTTGTATTTGAGCGAAACTGTGACTTGGAAGCCTCCAACCTCTTTTCCTAAAGCCGTTTATTCATATTTCGAAAGATAAATTGTACAATTTATGAATGCAAAAGGTGAATTAAGATCTCATTGAATACTATATGGTTAAGTAATTCTCTGAAACTTTTTGCGAATTGGATTTTATAACAATTATTATTCAAAAGTCTGAAACCCAAATCCCTATGACATAAGTCTTCATATTTTAAATATAATCATACTCCAGAATAAAATATTTAATACGAATTAGACCAGAAAAAAAACATAAATGCTTTCTTAAATCAAAAGAGAGAGAGAGGAAGAAATGGAAAGAAAAAGAAAGATGGAAGATTCGTTGAAACAAGCTCTTTAATATTATCCGAACATGCTTAGTAAAAAGGCAATATAGGCAGTGATATTTGAATTGCAAAGATACTCTAATAAAAAAACCAGGAAGTAAAATCAATGAAAAACTATAATTGTGAAAGAAAGATTTTTTGAAGTAAAAAAACTAAAAGGAGAACTAATAAAAATTTATATTTTTTACACTCGGCTCATTATTATCGACGTGTAATTTATGTTTTGTTCAAAATTCTCATAGTTATTAACCATAACGTTTGTAAAGATTCGATTGTATAATACCCGATGAAAATGTATTCTTAATCATAGTGGAAATAGTCGTTCATTCAAAAATCCTCTTCATGTTAGTGAATTGTTTCTACAATTTGGAATAAGTCATATAATAATATTATATAAATTATTGCAAATTGTAGAAACAATTTACTAACATGAAGAGGATTTTTGAATGAAAGACAATTTCCACTATGATTAAGAATACATTTTTGTTAGTGCGTATAAAAATAATATATTTACATCATTGGCTAAAAGCAAACTTATTTTTACCTTTAAAAATATTTACACAACTGTACTCAAACAAACACTATAGTAACAACAGTACTCATATTAATAAAAAGTTAGAAACTATAATCGAGATAGAATAAAAATAGGAATCAAAATTTTAATTTTTTTAATAATTGGAAGCATTAAAATTTAATCATTGTAAATACGTGTTAATTTTATATAGGAAATATTGAAAATATTTATTACACTCAAATACACCTGACAAAAAAAATCACCATTCACTCTTAGTAAAACAAAAAAACCACCCCCTTTAACACTCAAACATATAAAAATTTATCATATAAAACTAACTCATATCAAAGTTTAACTCCCGCCCGAAGATCCAGCGCTAAGGTATACCCTTCACAATACCGTCTTTCAAACCGAGTCATCGAGCAAAGAATCGGTATATTTTTCTGAAGCGTCCTGCGCGTGCGCGAGCTCACATCAGGCTACAAAAGCTGTCGAGCAGCTTCAGTTCTCGTTCCGCGGCGCTCGTTTTCCGAACAGCTGACAGACATTGTGAATGCCGATATAAAAGCGAGGCCCCACGCGGACCCAACTCGGCATTTCGGCGACGACTGGCGCGCCGGTCTTACCTCATTCAAACTCAGTCTTTTTTTACTCGTCCTCGGGCAAAGTGCGCGCAGCTCGGCCAGTAGTGAGCGAGCAGTGGAAGTAAGTGGATATATAGTGCGATGCGGTGCCGCTCGTATTTAAGCCGTTTAAAGTTTTGGCAGCTGGCGTCGGTTGAAAAGGTGGAGGGATAGATAACTTTGGTTTGTTTGTTCGACAATCGGCTGCTTCAACCGGCGTTGGTGTTGAGCTGGTAGGCTTTGCCTACTGTTTGACGGCCAAAACTAGGCGGGAGAATATTAAAAGTTTATATAAGTGTTTATGAGATGTGAGTTTTTTGGATTTTACGGAAAGCGGAGGATATTGTTTATGCTGATAGTTGTAACACTGTAAAGGATAGATAAGTAAACGCGCTTAAATTTTCATTGCTAAAGCATGAAAATTACTGATAACTGAAGGCCGTAAGAATAAGTAACTAAGTTTGTTTAACGCTTAGCGGTAAACCGATAATTAGAAGCAAAACATTTAAATGTTTAACTTGTAAAGAAGTTTGAAATTAAATCATAATTATTCGATTTTGACTTTCTAATTATGAAATTTGCATTTGTTCATGTGTCTTATATTATATTTTATTCTGAGCTTAAAAGACATGAGTCACAAAATAAAATAAGATTCTAGCGTCAATTAATGTAATTTTTGATAAATTTACTTTGAGTATCTTAAAAATATTTTTGTAATATTTTGTGTAAAAAATTATATATATAAAGTACTAATATAGTACTTATATAACGGTAAAATTTATCGATCCTTTTTCTTCTTAAACTTATTATAATATCATTATTTATGAAACAGAACTATAAGAATAGACTATAAAGCCTTTCACACAGTGTACAACACTTTACCTACAAACAATTGATTTATAAAAACCTTATCACACATTTTAAATCCTTCAACTTTTATCTTCATAAAAGCCTATCAAAATATCGATTCTAACGCTCGAGCCACCAGGCAAAAACGAAATCCAAGAAACTCACGTAAAATATTGCCCGATTTCCTGCACAGACCATAACAAAGCTAACGTAAGTTTTGCTCAGTTTGTACTCACCGGCGCGTACTCCGCACCTACCTACACCAGCCAGTCTCACGCACACAGACGGTCAGCGTTCATAAACGCTGCATCACGTGCACCGACCGAGCGCCTCACTGCACTTCTCTTTCCTTCTTCCTTTATTTCTCGTTGGGCCGCCGAGTTCCTCAGCAGTGTCAGCTCAGCCATGGATCCGAAAGATATAAGTGAGTAACAAACAGCGGAAAGATATCCCGTGAATTACGCGAATCCCATGTGGTATTGTTCTGCTATGTGCTTATACGTGTAGATGGGGTAGATGTCATTTTTTTTATAGTTACGGGCGGAGAAATTATAGTTATTTTTGTTTGACTAGTGGTTTTATCAGTGGTTTTTAAGTGTTTTGGGGAGCTGTCGAAAGTGGCAGTTCTGACGTGTGTTGTTGCATGCTGTGTTTTGTTGAAAATTTACTTTTTATTATAATTTTAAATGAAATCTGCGTGTGAATACTGTTGGAATACTTATCGACTCTTTACGCTATTATATGAATTTTGTAAATATTTTATAAATCCTTACAAGTAAGTGTTTTAAGAGTAAATTTGTTTGTCATAATAGTAAAAATTCCATATTTCTAATCTTGAAATTAGACACAGCTTGTGATCAAAACGGGAAACATACTGATATTTTACATCCTTTTTAAATTATTATCGATACTTCCTAGTTATTTTTTGTTCAGAAAAAAATATCTAGAATTTAATGAACAATTTAATAATAATATACTATACGCACTTCGAGAAATTATTAAGTAAACTAACTGTACAGTAAAGAACAGTTTAGTAACTTCTACTAGAAGCAAGCTATTTTAATTTACCTAAGTGTTTAGATAGATAAATGCATTTATTGCACTTCTGAGTATAAAAGAATTGAACAAGTGTTTAGTCATAGCAGTAAAGGAAAAACGCATTACGTAATCTACCCCATAACGTTTTACATATACAAATATAGAAAATTTTATTTAGTTTCTTTCACCTAAAGATTTTTGGTGAATACATAAACTTTTTTTTTTAATTTTCCTAATTATAATATACATATACCTCTTAATGAATTTTTGTTTTAAATAAAAGTTTACATTTACAAAGTAATACAGTTAAATTCCTTTAAAATACTTACTAAAATTAAACTATAACTTAGTTCTTAGTAAAATATAAGGTAATTTAACTCAATTTTTATCTAAACGTGTGTTACTATTTTTTGTATTCTATACAAAATATTAACTGAAAATTGATCACTTGCGTATGCAAACATTGTAAAATAAGCTACATGATTCGTAGTTATATATATAAAATTAATCGATTGTTATCGACACATATCATTAACTTAAAGGAGCTTTCACTCACAAGTTCTAGTTCATTGGTATTCATGAAAGACATCGGCTGTCAAGGCTTTATTTATATTTAGATAGTATTTTATTTAAAACGATAAAAATTAATACATTTATTTTTTTTAAATAAAAAAAAACACAATAAAAATTATATTATATCTATGGGAAAATTCGGTGCGTGGAGAAATATTTTTTGGAAAAATTACTATACTTTTAAAAAGCAGTTACACACTGTAAACATATTTGTCATATTATTGTAACTACAATATAATTATTTTTATTACTTATAGTTTTAGAGATTTTTGATATTTGTATATTTGTATCTCTAAAATACTTTTTGTATTTTGAAAAACTCTTTTAGAAAGACATTGTTATTAGACATCATTTTACATATTTGTATAAAACAGTAATTCCGCGTTAACTCTTGGCACTCGCTGGGTATTACACTATGTAAACTAGCTCTAAACAAGCTTCAAAAGATTAAAATGTGACAAACTTCCATAAAAGTCTTTATATACTCGGAAAAGCCATTCAGTCGTGAGCATAAGTCAACATTCTTAGTTTATTTACTCTGGACTCAAGTGTCTCTTTGAAGTATTTAAGATCTCCAAACGTTTGCTCCGATAATATTTAGACACTACATTAATTTTGCAAAGCTCTAAAAATTTAATTCAAATAGGTTTTGACACCACTCTACAACATTACGATTGAGCAAGTATTTCGCTCTCCAACATTTACAATTCAAACGAAATCCATTTGAATAATACAGCTCATTAATCTCTTCGCGAAACTTTTGCGGCCAGACGTTGGCAATCGGCCTAATGAGTAATCGAGCCGCGCGAGCGATTTTTTCGCCATCAAGGAACCTTTTATACAGCCTTCGCAATGGAAAAGACCAGAGTCCAGAGCGAGAAGGTCGCGACGGAGTGTCGGATAATAGAGAGGAGACGAAAAAACGAGTATAGCCCCGGGTGCTTTCTAAAAAGCGGAAGAACACTCGTTTCGGCTGCTACTTGCATTTTTACATATTGCGCGTGCACTTTAGCTTTAATGTGGGTGAGCGACGAATGAGCGGGGTATATTCTTGGATTACGAGTGTGTAATGAAGATCTTGTTTCTGAGGAGTAAAAACCATCTTTGGTTTATTAATGCCGTAGTTTTATGGAGAATTTTAATTCCTTGACTAAAAATCAAAGTTAAATTACTGAATTAATAGGACAAGTTTTTTCGCGACTTCGTAATGCTCGTACGAAGCTGGAAACGTGATGCTCATGAAAATTCACCGGCTCCGTGTGTAGCTGCGGGATCTTGATTAGAAAAGATATAGATGAAACGTGTGCATTTACGTGACCCAGGGGCTCTTTGAGCAGGCTCGGGCTTGATAAAGAATTCACGTTTGTCGTCTGAATATGCATCTAGCTCAAGAACGAAACGCATAAGGACGCGTCCTTATAATGTCCTTTTGAACCTGCACTGCGAGATTTTTGAGGAACCGGTTCCTCTTTCACCAGGATTAACAGAAATGTTTATTGAGAAAACATGCGCCAAGTTGCTTCGTGATGTCAGGACGCGACTGTGATTTTTTATGCCTATTGAAATTTTGGGACGAATATGAAACGATAAGTTGACATCATAATTAAATTCAGACTTGTTTTACTAGTTTTTTTTTTTTTTTAATTTTTTAATAAAAAATCTAGGGAATTATCTGATTATTGTAAAGAAATAAATTGTCAAACTTTTCATATCTAAGAAAACAATTAGAGTATTGATCACCACAAACGTTAGTCATAGTTGATGTTTTAATTTTTGTTTATCGTTAGTAAAAATTATACAATTGAACTTATTAAGATAGTACCTTAATTTCAAATGACTAATAGTTATAATATTTAAGTGGCCTTGTACAAAAAATGCGTATTAGGTATTTAAAAAAAAACAAACATATACAATGTTAATGATCTTCCATTACGTATTTAAAATTTATGAAAAAAGTTACTTTGTCAATCTTTTAGACATCAAAGCTACAGCTGTGTTAATATAAGATAATATACGAAAAAAATATTTTATATTTTAGTTTTCTTATAAAAAATAACTCTTTTAGATTGTTAAATACACTTTCGAGATAACGTGGAATAAATAAGTAATCTAAATATGATTACTATAAAAGTATAGTGTATTGCTTTTAAACAGATCCACTTCTAAAATCTAGAAACTAATAAGATTTATTTTATTTTATATTCTCGAGAAATCTTTTCATTACGCGAAAAATCTCAACTAATAATATTCTATAATCTGCGTTTCAATTGGCTATCCGTCAATATTTAGTTTTACGGAAAAAAGGCGCAATGCTGCATCGGAACTCCTTAGATTTAATTTTCGTTTTCCACTCTTGAGAAAAATAGGTAAAGCAATGAAAGAAAGGCAAACTGAAAAATACGAAGGTGGAAGGAAAAACGTTGGTCCCGCAGGGAAATTCATTGTAGAAAACTTTCCCATTGCGGCTTCATATCGTCTCCAGTCAATTTCTACTTTCTGCCTTCGTTTTTTTTTCTGTTCGTCGAAGATGAGTAAATGTTCAAGTGAATGAAGTGATTTTTTTTTCTTTATTGCCGCTACCTGTATTAGTTCTGAATTTTTTATTTAAATTGAATCAATATACGTTATAAAGATTACTTTTGTTTATACGTTGTATAAATGTTATAATTTTTTATGATAAAGTATGGGGTTATCGCTTGATAATGTTATAATTAATATTGATAAATCAATTTTGTACGATGAAAAAAAAATTTTCACGCACTTATTTGCAAGTCCGTCATTATTTTAATAAGTACGTAAGCATCTTTCCTTCTTTTCAATCAAAATTGATAATTCTAAAGATTAACATATATAAGTCCATAATCGATTCAAGTTATTTATCTATATAAAAATATCTTCATTCATAAAAACCAATTTAATGACTGAGAATAGCAGCAAACTGAAATAATAATTATATAGAAATTGATATCAAATTATTATTGAAATAGATAGATAAAGTAAAAATAACTTTATATTCGAAGATAATCGTATTATTGTTTTTAATCGAAAACATAAATAAACATTCACAAAGGAAAATTATTTTTTGAAGCGAATTATATTTGTTTTTATGCGTAAATTATTGAACTCTTTTAAAAACTAATTTTAATTTTTAATAGTTTCCAATTTTTTTATTCACGATATTAATCAAATTTACAAAAACCATTTACTATATATAAAACGAATTACACGATAACATAAGAACAAATAAATTATTATTTAAAAAATCACAAATCGCATCCAATTATTCTTTGTCATTGGATAAAGTAATCGAACATCGCATAAATTTACTATGTTCATGAACAAAAAACACACGATTGTGCACAAACGCGTTCGCGCTTGCCTTGGATTCTTCGTTTTTGCTCTTCTGTCGTCTAATTGATTAAGCATTAATTTATTAGAAAAAATTGACTTGCATTTATCTGTGATTTTCCTTCTAAACTAATCAATTTTTTACGCAATAAATTGACGCGGATGAGTGATTACTCTGCTAATATTGAATCCCGACTTATAAAAGGATTTTCAGAATAGTTCAGAAAGAAAAAGTAATTTAAAGAAAATGTTGAAATATATATTTGATTTATATTATAAAACTACACTAATAATATTTTAGTCGTATTATTAACGTATATTGCGTGTCACGAAAAAATTTACTAAAAAATGTAAGACTTCATTCTAACGCAAAGTAAAACTTTTAAGTACATTTCTAATCTGCTCAATAATTAACTGGTATCGCAGCCTTAATTTACGCTTCTAATAATATCCACGGTATAATGTGTTCATCAATTTTTGATAGAGTCTCCCTTACCCTTAGAGTTCGTAAGTATTTTCTGCCCAGTGTGCAAGTCTCTGAATATTTCAAAGCTTGGCCACGCAAGGATTTCCTAATAGCTTCGTCCCAAGCATATAGATGTGCTCGCGTATGTGGGGTGTTTCAGGGGAAATATTAAAATTTGATAGAATTGAATTGATTATTTTACACTATACTTAATTAAGAACGTTTTTTGCTTGGGTTTATTCAGCATTAATTTTCTACATGATTTGTAAAACAAGCAGTTTAGCATTTCTATGTGCGAGAGTGATTGAGAAACACAATTACTCCGCGATACGCGCTTAGTTTTCCAATGTTCAAAGCATGCCTGCTCTTTTGCTTATATGCGTTACCCTATCCTATATATACAGTAAATCTTGTGACACCAGAGCACGCAAATTTCGCAACGTAAGACCAGACTTTGGCCGTAATCGTGCGCTAATAACCATTTTTATTCATGACTTTACTGGAAATTGTTTTTTTCCCTTTCCTTTTTGCCATTCCGTGCGTATTAGCTGTAATTGAGTCTCTGATGTAAACATGCTTGCACTGGACTTATTGCGACCGACTATGTATATTTTTTATGTAGCAATCAAATTATTTTAGTGTCAATAGACTTTATATTTTAATAAACTTTTAAAAAATAATTTCGCAAAGGTAAAATATTATTATAATAAAATATAGTAAAAGTTTCGTAATAAATGATTATTAAAATTAAATGATTATTAAACTGCAATATTACAAGAATTAACAAAAATAAATATATTTATGATTTTTCAAATTGGTTAATGTAACACAATGCACGTAACAAAAATTTTTTTTAAACTTTTTACATCTCGAAAAATATTCAAAAAGTTTTTTTGATATCTTGCTTTATCTTACTTATAAAAAAATGTCTAAAACGGGAAAAAATAAATTAAAACTCAAGTTAGCAATATAGCAAAAAATTTAATAAACTCCTAATGATACCTCACCTAAAAATAAAAAAGCAACATTTTGCATTTGGATTTGCATACATCTCCAAAAAAGTGTGTTTCCAGAAAAATTTACATAATACTTATATCTGCAACGACTTCTAAAGACATAACAGATTTTATTTTTATAAAAAATTCTTGAATTCACGTTTTTTGTTACTGAGATTTATTTCTACCCTGATCAAAGAAGCTCATAATTATACAATTTAATGAAATGTAAAAAGTCTTTTAAAAAATAAAGATTCATTTTTCTAAATGAACCTTCTAAGAGCCGAATACTTATTAATGATTTTTTATAAAAAAACATTATCGTTTCAATTTATATTCCAGTCTTCACATCCTACGAGACATCATGTTTTTGAACCATTGGCAAGACAATCACGTGCGACATTAAATCGTCGAGCCATTGAAAACGTTTATTTTTATTGCTCTCAAAAACATTCATATTTATTATAAAAAAATTCATTTCTTAAAATATTCATTCTTTATTCAGCTATAAAGATAGACGTGCAGAGATTTTTTTAAGACGATTATTTTTTCGAGAGTATCAATTGCAAACTTTGAGCTATCAGAAAAATTTAATTCGAACTGACTATAGAACACTCCATAACAATCTTATCTGCTGAAATATTCATTTGAATTTTTGGAATTTTCTTGAAGTAAATTTAGTAATAGTGAGCTTAACTGTTAGAAAGAATCAAATAGCGAATGATTTTATAACCTTACCACCAAAAACATTCAAAAATTCAAATTAATAATGCAAACGATAGAATTGTGACCGAGAGAACGTATTAAAAGTCAGTAATTTATAATATAATTATTAAAAAACTAATGTATAACAATGTATGGCATTGTTTATATACTGTAAAATGATCACTAATAATTTATTTAAATTTAGTAATTTAAAAGGTATATTAATTTAAGTAAATTAGTATATATATCAAAAATATTTATTTTTACATGGCGTGCGTGAAGTTCGTTTTTCTGCACGCTTTCCCGTGCCGGAAGTGTCCCATTCCCGCACAACCCCTTTATTCTCTCTCGCTTCGCTCGGGCGACAAACTACACCCATGCGGGAATCACCTACTTCAAGCACTAGTTACGTAATGTACTATTTTATATGTTGTAAAAATCATACTTTTATTCTCCTATCATACAATTTGTTTTATCAAATACTTTTAATATAATTGCAAGAAATCTAAAAGACGATCAAACTTTATCTGTAATACTGGTTTACATCTATTAAAATAACTTGTTTTAACCTTAAGAGGACGCCTGAACCGGCGGGCGTGAAAGTTTTAGCTTAATTTATTAATATATAGAGTAAAAAAATTTAAAAAACACCCGCCGGTTTCGGCGTCCTCTTAAAAGGTCCATATATGAACTACCTGTCACTTGGAGCGTCTAAAATTAGTAATCCGATGTTTTTAGAAACATATTTTGATGAAAACAAAAAATTTTTTTTAACCAAAAAATCGCTGTCTTCTAAAGGTCAATAGTCTTCGAGTACCTAATTCATAGATTCTCTGGGTCAAGGGATTCATGAGTAATAATACTACGTAAATATTTACTCGATATTTCTTTATAGATTGAAAGTTTTTTATAATTGAATTAGACAGACGCTTTATACTATGTAACCAATCACTGACTTTCTTCAAGGTTAAATTTGACATAATATTAAAAACAAATAGAAAAAAAGAAAGCGTAATTTTGATAAATCAGATAAAAAAAAAAAATTAACAACAAAATAAATATTTTTTACGAAGAAACTACCAAAATATAAAATGCCGCATACGTATATAAAATTTTATAATTACGAAATAAAATACAATATATAATACTTGCAATATATATGTTATAAAAAACAAATTTTATTAAAATGCACAAATAGAATGCCTTGCCAATCATTTCTATAAGGCTGAATTTTTTCTCATTCATGCATATTTAAACTCGGATGATTCATTTTTCATCTATACTGAAACAAACTGGTCTCATATTTTAGAGAAGTGTAAATTTTCCAGTCGCAACAGTAGTACACAACAGTCGTGGATTCTCCCCTTTTTTTCTAAGTCTAAGAAATCTCAACTTTGTATAAATCTTCGTAGAAAAACGAGTACGTCACTTGTCTCGAATGACTAGAATAACGATTTTCGATGTGAGTCACGGTATTGCATAAAGTGTTCTTGACACCGCGAATCATGTACTCTTGCTGAAAGTAAATAAGCTTTTCGCTCCTTTTAAAATTACCATCTATGTTCATTCATAAATTTATTTTGCGATTTTTGTTTTGTCAATCGGTATCTTGCCATCGGTGTTATTGTCTTGAAAGATTTATCAAAATCAAATTTTAAAGACAAATTTATCTTACATACTTACTTTTATTTGTATTCATTTAATACTCATGAAGAGATTATAAAAGAAATTTTTAATTTTCATTCGATTTCTAGTTTTAAAAAAATCAATACCATAACCTTCTAGTTTTTAACTCAATGAAAGACAAGTTTTCCTCTTTGAAACTGTATTAATTGTTGGAAACCGTATCATTTTAACCATAGCTACGTTTGAAAAATACAACAATACTTAGCATAATAAGTAGCAGAATATATTGGCTTTGTGAATGTTGACCATCAGTATACTTATAAAAGTAATTAGCCTTTGTGTTTTATATGCTATGATACAATATTATTCTGATAAATATTAGGTATTTGATTCAACTATAGTCGGATGAATTTTAATTCTTTGAAGTTTTGAGTATTTTAAGCATTTACTTTTTTTATGCCACTTTAACCTCAAAATCATAGCTTTGAGATAATTTTTCGGCTCTCGTGGCATAAAATACGGTTCGATATTGGTGCGTAAGTTGATTTTTATCTCGTTCGACTTTTCACCCTTGCTTTGCTCGGGCAAAAAACGTCTCACGAGGCAAATAATCACCTGCCACACCCGTATCGAAATGTACTACTTTTACTATACAAGAATTAATGTATTATTTTCACTATACAAGAATTAATATAATAATTAGCCATTTTTTAAAGACGTATAATCAGAGATAAGCAGTACTTTTAGAAAATCATACTTAAGTATTGATATACTTAACTACTTATGGAGAAATAGAAATTTAGATTCTGCTACAAAATACTAGAAGAATTTTTTTAAGGTATCACTCACTTGCCGAAATGTACTTAAAGTACTTTTCTAAGAACCGAGTACTTGTCAAGATGTATTTTTGCCATGTGCTATTTTTTCTGGTAAAGTAATTCAAGAATTTGTTATTCAACCCAAGTGAAATCAGCAATTGTTGGTACAACATCTTATGACGTAAAAGCATTTTCGAATATTCGCAGAGTTTAAAATTTGGCACTAAGCGAATAATTGATTGCTCTTAAAACGAACTTATTAAGAATTTTCTAATCAAAAAAATCAAAATTTTACTCCTGATTATTCATAATAAACACTTCAGAAGGGTTATCCGAACCGGATCGCAGCGCAAACATCACAATCTTGCAACTCTCATCTCAACACACCGCTCAAACCCGCTCCTACAATGAAAAACATCTTCATCTCGCAAAATCTATCTCATTCGTTCCAAATTTCTCTAACTTCACTCGACTCCTTATCTCTAGGGAATTTTGCAGGCCTGCACTCTCGGCTCATGCGTTCGCTCCAGCCTCTCACTCTCTCGCTGGGCAGCTAGCCCGCTCGTAAAAGCTCCGCCTTTCCAACCATTCGCGCGCTAGTTCATAATCAACCAGCGCGCGGCTATCATCGTGCGTGGACAATAAAAACGCTAAAAAAGCAAAAAGGAAACTGGTGGGCGTATAAAAAGCATCCTTCCGCGACGCCGAGCGGTTTAGTGCGGTGTAGAACGCGGCTGGCGCAAATTCTCAGAATTAAGAAGACAATAGTCGCGATGATGAGCAGTTTTCGTTTTGGCGCGCGGCAGGTAAGGTATATATGAGTGTACGATTGTCTCACAGTCGCGATAATCCGTACCCGTTCATTATCGCGCTAAATATTCTTGGGGCCCGTCAGCTTGAATTAGCACTGCATAATGCCTGTGGATAGCATGCGAATGAATACGTGGGGCGTTAGCAGTCGCGATAAACAAAAAGCAAGCTGTACAATTGTGGGCGATGACTACTGGCTTATCGGATGATTCTTGAGCAGTGTTTAAACGTGTTGAGTGAGGCTTACGTGTTTATTATGTCTATGGATGGCGACCAATAAGGAAAATAACCGATCGTTGTTTTATTGCGTATTGTTGAGAGCAGATTGAAAAATGTTTTAAATACTATTAATTGGTTCATGTTTATTATTTATTTTGATATAATTATATATATTTATAATTGATAGAAAACTGGAGTTTGTATGAAAGAAAAAATTTTCAGATATGAAGTACAAAAAATATACTAAAATATAATTATCGAATGTGAATCTGAAAAAATTTGAAACTTGCGTCATGAGCGAATATGCTATGCCTTCGTACATAATCCAAACTCATTGAAGAGGGGAATCATTTAGAATATAAAATGATCAATAAAATATTCTTGACACACGGTATAGAAAATATTCAGGAATTTCAATGCATTGACAGTGTGCAATGGATTTTTTAAAGATGTTTTTATGGGATTGTATGCGATATTCACGGTTTTGATCAGATATAAATAAATGTTTCTATAAAATAGATTGATAAAATTAAATAATTCATTAAATCTAATATTCAAACACTGATTTATAAATAATGATAAATTTTTCAGACAGGATAAAATAACATACTTATACAATATGCTAATTTCGTTGTAATGTATACATAATATGCTGAATCTGTGAACATCTCGAAAATATTATCGCTGCATTATTTGTTTCGATAAACTTGAAAAGTACCCAGTATAAACCGTACATTCTGCAACATTCATCAAAATTAACAAATAGGTACTGCAAAACGCTCGCTAGATGCAAAATCCTTTTAATTCGTGTTCGTGTATCGTACTTTTTGAAAATGCAAAAGTACTCATCGCAGTTCTTGAAAATTTCGGGGTTTTACGAATTGAACGACGTTTAAATTATAGAGCTAAAAACGTTCTTATCGTGAATGGCATTGATGCACATCCACGTCATTCGTGCAAATGGTATATTTATTTATAAATTTAAATTCATATAAATTCAGCCAAATATGTAATTTTAACATTTACGCATGACACACTGACAGCAAGCGAGAAACATAAACCTAAAAGTAAAGTAAAGAAAAAGAAAGGAAAAGTTAAGAAACCAACTTACTTCAGAGCTGCTCATTGTTTTGCTTCTTTGCTCAGGCAGGACAGTAAGATGTAGATAACTCAATTAAAACAGAACGGAAAGGAAGGAGTAAAAGGTAGAAAAAGATAGAGTAAAGAAGACCTTCGCGAGAGTTTGCGTACGTATTCTTACAGCCCCGGTAGTAGTCGATGGTCGCGCCCGGCGCTAATATTACACTCGAAGCCAAAGCGCGGATTCCTTAATGACGGCTATTAAAATCCCCCCGCGCTGCGAGCGCGATATCTGACGCAAGCGCCGCCACCGCACACCACTTGTTGTGCTGCCGTCGCCTGTCTATATGGATCGTATATTATCCGATCGCCTGGGCTTTGCGTCACGTGACGACCTCGCGATTCTCCACGCTGACTGATCTTGAGACCTGTACAAGACGTATATTTTTCGCTGCTTGTTTTCCTTAGGGTCGGAGACCTCCCGTTCAAACCTTGCATTTACTTTTGGGAAGGCGCATTGTTTTTCAGGTTTATTTACAAGCGCATTGAGGGCAGTGGGACGATTGAAGGTTGTTAAGGTCATCGTCAAGGTTGAAGTCCTTATAAGTTCGAAAAACTGCATTTGTAAATTTTATTACCGAATCTTTTGTCCTTTTGAATATGGTATAAAAGGATGCAATAAAAAACTGTTTTCGTCGAAAGAAGTTGTTAATATTTATCAATGGAAGGTCAATTTGAATCTAAAGTTAACCTTGTACAGTTGAATTTTAATATTTTTTATACTTTATCTTAAACTTCTATCAATCAGAAACTTGTTTTAACGCGTTTAAATAGCCTCTTTCTCTATTTATTGGTTTTATATTAATGTCAATATCTTTTACATGAAAACAAAAAATCTTTTTGGTAATTTAAGATGTCCTTAATAACATACTTGAAAAAATTTATTTTATATAGAAATAAAAAAAGAAAGTGTGCTATATAATTATTATTCTGACCACTTTAAATTCATATTATCTCGTATGGTACCACTGCAGAGAGTATATCTCTTCCAAATTCCATATTGTTTATCGAATGATAAAATGTCTTTATTTTATTATAATTGATAAGTGATAAGATTAATGTTTAAAGATTTATCTCTGATTAGTGGTATACTTAAAAGCTAAAATGTGTGTGATAAAAAATAATAACTTGATAATTAAATACAGTAAACAAAAAGAAACTAGTTTTAAATAAATAACTGACCAAAATTAGAGAATATCAGTACATTATGATGTAAATTTTATGGAATCGTCATTTCGACGTATACATAGCTTTGCATAACTTGCCATCGAGCGCGCTGACGCGCGCTGTGATTTATTTATTTTATTTATTTATCTAAACTTTTACTGAATTAATTTCTCTAATGTTTTAAGTAAAAGATTAAAAATTTTTATTGAAATCTGATAATTCCTTAAAAAATTTGAAGTGTCTTAAAAAAACGTATCTTTTTGTCACAGGCACAATGTTGACCGACATGGATCAGTTACCATCCATCAAATTGGGTGACTTCACCCTGGAATTCGAGCTTGGACCACCGAGCGCCGAAATTCAGGAGGTGGCCCGTAAGGAACTCCGCGAGTCACCGGAAGTTCAGAAACAAGCCGTTACTGAACTGAGACAACTTCTTAAAGGTACTTGTAAATTTAATTGTTTTAGAAAATTCAAAAATAAATTGATAAATCAGAAATTTTTCCTTCCTAATAATTTACACAGTAACTTTATTTCCCAGCTCAAGTTTTAACGAGAATATTATCTCAATTTATGCGCGCTTTTCAAATATGCTGATATAAAGTAAACTTTATCTTTCCCAAATACAAGAATAAAATTTTCCTTCATGCCTACTTTTTAGGGCAATAAAGTAAATATTAAAGATTGTGTTGTAAATAAAATACGTAATGAAAAAAAAGAGTTTTCTCAAAGTTATGCGTGTCAAGAATACCTCACTCCTCTCAATTTTTAAGCAACCAACAACCAATTTCTTAATTTCAGGCGAAACTGATCTCAAATGTCCTCTTGACAACGACGCCTGGCTCATCAGATTCCTACGGCCGTGCAAGTACTATCCCGAATCAGCCTTGAAGCTCGTAAAGAATTACTATAGTTTCAAGGTGAAGCACGCTAACGTCTACGATGGTCTGAAGCCGAGTAAGGAAGGCAACATCTTCGAGCACAATATTCTCACGGTGCAGCCAAATCGTGATCAGCACGGCAGGCGAATCCTCATAATCGAGCTTGGCAAAAAGTGGAAATACAACGAGGTCTCTCTTGACGAAGTTTTCAAGGTATTTTATAATCTACTAAGAATTTTAACTTAATCTAATAATGAATCTGCATAAGGCAAACGATTAAAATCGTGTAAAGACAATTTAAAATTTTAATGTTTTACTTTATACTAAAACAAATTATTAGTCCTGATAAGAGAAATTTTTTTTCTACTACGGTTACAAACGAAGTTTTTGCCCGCGCAAAAAATGTACCATCGCCGAAATATCGTAGATACATTGGACGATACATCGGCCATTGATTGACTTACTATGTCCATGTAAGCCCAATGTTTCGCCAATATATCGCCAATATATCGCCACAGGACGAATCCATCGACCATATTTGTGAACAAACTAAATTATGATATATTTGTGCAATACATGGGCGAATGTCTGAATGATATATCAGCAATATATATTGATATATCGGATTCGCCCCATTGCGATGTATTGGCGAAACATTGGGCTTATATGGAAATAGTTCGCCAATCAATGGCCGATGTATCGCCCAATGTATTTACGATA
>UELX01001640.1:0-40731 GCA_900480035.1 Eupelmus urozonus | reverse complement strand
CGGGAATTATTTGTCGAGGGAATAATATGTCACTTTATGCCCGCTTTTCAGGGCAATAAAGTGGCTTTTACAGTTGACATGTGAATAAAATCTATAATTAACAAAAGAAAATTCAATTTTTTAAGTTCTTCACCTATACGCAAATTATTCTATAAGAATATACTTTTTTTACAGTGACGTAATTATAACCGTTTCAATAAGCGAATGTTAACTGTAAAAAAGAAATAACAATCATATTTCAACATTTAAAGAGCCTCGCATTAAGGTCCTTGATTTACACAACTGCCTGGCAATGCGAGAGCCCTCGCTCTCTCACGAGTCCATTACAAATTCGCACAATATCAAAAAATAAATTCAGCGCACGAGTGCAGAAGCTGTCCCATCCTCCTTCCCTTTCCCAAAAAAAAGATGCACCTCTCGAGCGCGGGAGACAGGGAGCCGGTTGCCCGAACGAAAAAAAACCTCCCGGCCGGCGGAGAATTCTGCAGAGGCTCTCGGGCGCGAGCGAGCGAGCCTCACGATCCGAACCGATAGGCTCTTCCCGCCGGCGAATTTGCATCCGTGGAATTCCCTCTCTCTCTCTCCTGCAGGTCCACGCGCAAGTGTAGCCTCGCTCGCCGTTGCTATGATGCTATGCAAACTCGCGCCGTGACGTTTCCTGGATACGCGAACGCGCGCCCGCGCATTCGTTAATGCGACACGACTTTGCGCCGCGGGTGTATCGGCGAAAAATGCGGGCCTTTATCTCGATCCGATATTGTCCGTTGGACGAGACGGCTACTTTTTTTTCGTTTCTTTACTTTTATTCTGCGGCAGAGGGCCGAAGGGGAGCGAGAGTCATCGTAGAGTCGTGAATTATCCTATCGTGCTGCTTGCACCGCGATGTAAGCGAGGCGATAATGTGTGTGTGTACGTGTGTGGATGTATAAGCGAGCTGCAGGTTGAGGAGGATTTGTGGCGGATAGATTATTTGGTGACGGGAAATTTGTAGCGGTGGGTTGAGACTTGTTTCTCGTGTTTGAATGCGCATGCAGGAGGGGATAGTATTTTGAGACTTGCTGAAGATTTTTGAGCTTTTATAGTTTGATAAGACTTGTTTATTGTTACTGCGCCAAAATTTATACTTGAGGATCTAATTTCAATTTACTTTATGGGTAATTAAAAATTATTACAAAAGTCATAAAATGTAAAGTTAAAAAAATGACCGTATGCACCATATAAATAGTTTCATTAATAAACATTTAGTAAATCACTAGATTTCTTTAAAAAATTTTAAATAATTTAACATAAAGATTGAAACTATAAAATGAACGTATTTTCAAAAATCGTTCAATAATATCAACGAACTCGCTCATCACGGCAATCATAACACCCCACCCTTTAACCATTACCAGTCAATTAAAAGCTACCGGGAAGCCAATTTTCTCCCATCACCAGGCAATAGGCTGACAAACTCGTGTCGACAATTAGGAAATCGACGTCGATAACGATGACATCTTCGGCCATAATTAAATCGTCCATTATACGCCGCTAAGTAATTCAATAAATAGCCGACCGATTACCGAGCGCGCCCAGCGTATCATCAGTGCTCGGCACCAGCTTCAGCAAAGCGCAGTAGCACCGCCGCGGGCCGCGGAAAAACAAGTCAAACCGGAACTCCTTCTCCTATCTCTCTCTATCTTCTTCTGTGCTCTCTCTCTCTCTCTCTCTCTCTCTCTTTCGCTCTCTTTCATATTCTCCTATATCTTTCATACCGATCGCCTCTTACACGTCGCCGCTCTTTTCGTTCGCGCGCGAGCTACTGGCTGCAGGTATGTGTCGTTCTTGTATTGATATCGAGAGCGCCGCCACCAGCGCGCGTTTAATAGCGCGATTGTATACATAATGTAAACTTTCGCTTTATCGATCGGAACTTATCGCACTTTATGGCGATTTGATGATGCAGGATTGGTAACAGGGTACTTTGATTAGCATTACTTTTGGTACGTTGCTAATTGTAGACTATTCGTTTTTCTAAATAAAACGAATTAATCGTTTAATGAATAGAATAATTCCCATTTCAGGAAACTATAAATATCAGACGTGCAATAATTATGACTATAAAATATTTTGATATTTGATCTGGCTAATCCCCACAAACCGTAGCCATTTCCGAAACACCTTTCATTTAAACTACCGAAACCATCCGATCCCCATCTTAACCATTTTACAAATCACCTAACCGCTCATCTCCATCTCAACCCCACATCCAACTTCGCGCAGAACCGGATACACATACGAAGAACCGTCCTTGCCACTATCCCGAGAAAACAGCTCAGCGGTCCATATGCAGCCTCGCGCGCGCGCATTATCGTTCTCTCTCTCTCTTTCTCGTGTCTCTCGGGGCCGGGCTCTCTCGCTATCTTATCGTCATCGATGATCTCTCACGCCGCGGCGCGATAGAGCGTGTTTAGCGCTCGAGGCCGTTCTTTTCTTTTTTACTCGCAAGCGCCGGGGCATATGCCGACCATTCGTGGAAGAAGCGAATAGGAGAGCGCGAGCATCGGAAATCGAAAGGAGAATAAGTGGATCGGTATGCGCCGAAGAAAGAGTGGGCGGCGGACAAGACCGCGCGCGCGCGCGCTCTGACTTTATTAGGCATTTATGCCGTTTGTGGGTAAGCAGAAGGACGGGGATGGACGTTGGGCTCTGGCCGAGGTAAAAAGAAGTCTGGCGCTTATAGAGATATAATGTACTTTGTGCGGTGATGATCGGTTAAGTATCGGACGGTTCTTGCGCGTCTGGAGTAGTTTCTGGATTCTTGAGGGAGCGCCGTGTAAAGTGCGTCAAGATGGCTTTTTTCGGCTTAAATTGCTGACTTATATGGCACCGAAGTCGGCTGTAAGTGGCCGAGAAGGAATGATCATAAGGTACATTGTATAAAGAAATAATCATATTTGTGAAGTTCTTTCGTGTAATGGGATGAACATTTCTTGAATCGGGAATAGTCGGTTATTTTGCGAGGATAAAAACTGGTCTTATATCCAATCCTCCAGTATATTAAGAGCTCAGCAAACAAAATTTTTCCATGAACCTATAAAATCTATTTTTATTTAATTCTCATTTAACATTATCCATCTAACCGTACGTTCATGATTACACCAAAGACATGTCTCATATTTCGATTTCTTCCATATATTTCATATAGAATAAATATATGACTATCTCCTGACACGCGTATCATTATATACCATGCCCTAAAAAGTATGACACACATTCTTCACTCCAACATCCATCCAGAAGATGAGCATCCACCACTTTTCAAAACAACCTCTCGAACTACAGTCTCCCAAAAGAGAATCCGAAGAAGCGAGTGGCAGAGCGGAATTACAATACGCTGCCCTTTTCTCCCTCTCTAAAACGAAACGCTTGTATTCCACGATTCCGACTTCCCGTATTGTTCGGCTTCTTATCGCACCGGCTATCTGGGATATACACAGGCGCAGACTCGCAGCGCGAAGAGAGTTGGGACTAATAGTGCGCACCAGGGACACATCTTAGCGCCTTCCTTGCCTTGTGGATGTATTCAGATGTGGACACAATCGCGCGGGTAACGCTGGTATCTAGATCCCTGAGTTTTCGATATGAACGACTGGGGCTAATTTGCATGAAATAGGATTTTATAGTGTACGCAAGATTAATTGATTTGTGGCATAATACGCAGTAATTATCGTGATGATGGATAAGTTGAATTAATTTCTGCTAGTAATGATCTTTAGATAAATTAGAACTATAGAAAATTACATCTTAATCGTAACTTTATGATTTACTATTTTTGGCATTAGTATGAATAATTAACTTCAACGTAATTGCTCATTAAATATCAGCTCCATTTCAAAACTTAACGGACGTTTCGCGGGCCATCACTTTTTTTCAAAATCAACAATTGAACATGACGAAATCAAATTAAACCTCCAGCGAAGCTATAAAAAGATTCTTAAAAAATTAAACCTTATGCAACTCGCGCTCCTGTAAGAAAATCGCATTACCCTCCCCTCGTTTATAATCGATCAAAAACCAGAGTAGATCATCGATCTACATCGCCGCGCAAAAATAATCAAATCTCGCTCAATCATCAATCCTTTTTCGATTCGCCACTTTTTCTGCGCCCGCTTACCAAATGGAATCTCCCCCCTCTCCCTACCTCCTCCCGAGATTTCGTAACCGAATCACTCGCGTTAATTCAGCGAGCGCAATTTCGCGTAACGAGTGCGAACACGCGCTCGCGAATATAACCCGATCAGCTCCTATGTGTGTGCAACATCAGCGCCCATCGATCATCCCTGACGAGATATTCCCAATTTCCAGCGGCCCGGAGCGAAGATAGTTGCGAAATTTAATTTTCCGGGAAGGAGGTTTATGCTGATAATTTATCAGGAGCGCTTAGGTTGCCCGCGCTAGGATAATCAATTTTGTGACATAACTAAAACACTTGTTTAATTATTGGATACATGCTTGCGATAAATGAGTTTAGGCTTTTATAATGAATTTATAAGCTGGCTCCATAAATCGTCTAAATTAAATTAAGCCTGATTAAGAAGTATCTTATTATAGAAGCTATTTAAATTATAATGAGTTGTTTTCAAGAAGCTGGAAACTAAAAGCTAATTTCTTTATAAAACATGCGCGTGAAATGCGAATGCGTAGCCATTTGAGAATACTTGCTTTGGAAGATAAAACAAACAGTCTCGAATTCGAGTAGCTCACTTTCTATTTCGCTGCATAAGGCTTTTGCATAATATATTCATATTAAGCAAGAAGTACTTTTTTCCTTTTCGATTGTTTACTACTCTTACTTTCATGCCTTTTTGGGAAGACTAGTTGATTTGATTTAATTAAATTTTCTTTGTTACTGATTATAACTTCTTTCCTTTCATTTAACTCGTAGGCAAGGGTATTTCTCTTTTCAAGTTCCTTTCTTCTGTGCACTTGTACAACGACTAATGGAGAATCACTGAGTAATGATTCCTTTATCGGAGGCGTAACAAATTTACAATTATGACAGATATAGTTATGATTACCGTGGTCTCGAAATTACAAGTACAAAGTTACGGTTCTCAATGTACAAAGCATTTTTAATTTCAGATACATTTGAAACTCAAATTACTTTATGACCTGATTAGATTGTTACCATCTGTTACATTCTAATATTCTAATGTTTCTACTAGTGCATTTTAAGACAATCACTTACATATATCGTTCATCACCCTACTTTACTATTCGCAAAATGATAAAAAAAATAATCTCTAACCGTTAGCCTTTCTAGTTTCCACTAAAAAAAAACAGACAATCTCTCTTCAATGCACACTCATCCCGATTGACAACAGCGAACTCCGCACAGAAGCATTAGCCGATCCCAGTCGGAATCACCGGCGATAAACGACGCTCGTTATTACGCAAATGACGCTGCGCCATTCTCACTTTTTGCCATCGCCCTTCCACATACATACACAGACACACATGCACACCTTTTATTCCTCTCTCATGCTGTGCGTTTTATCGAGATTACAATGCGCGATTCGTCGCTGGTCAGCGGGCGCATTTTTCAGCCATTTTCGCGATTGCCACCGCGCTGTGCACGTGGGAGATGCGCGCGATAGACGGAAAAGTGCCTATAAAAACAGAGAGAGAGGGAGAAAGAGAGAAAGAGAATCTGCGCGCTAGACAGGAAGATGGAGTAACGGAGAGAGGACAGATGTTTATGCCCGCGCGCGCGCGGGAGGGAAGGAAACAAAGGAGATAGCGCGCACGGAGGGAATGAAAACGAGAGAAGCTCGGCGAGGAGGACAATCGGACGATAAGCCGCGCATCGTTCTCGTGCCACTTTCGCTGTACACAGAGCGCCGCAGTCGTGTACTGTTAGGTGTGACTGCGAGCACGGTGGCCAGATCAGAGGAGGGAGAAAGAGAGAAAGGAAATAAAGGGACTCGTATACACGTTTTCGATTTTAGGAGTTTTTTGGCTTGAAAGCGCGGGGCAACGAGAAGCTTTGTAGCTGCAGGGAGGATGCGATCATGGTTGTATGAGATAAGCTCTTTGTTGTTGATTTGGTTTGACGGTGTAGGACGAAAAGTGTAGCTTTCGATGCTAAAATAATGATGGGGAGAGATAAGATAGGCAACTGCCTCGGTGAATGCACTTTGTTATTTTGATTGTATTAAGAGTGTTTTAATTTTTTTAATCATATGAAACAATCTACATAAATTCCAACAATTATTTATTTATCATGTATATCATATCCCAATAGAAACAACAGTTGTCAACCGAACTACTCATAATTAATATAGATCTTAATTGTTATCCGACACTCATTCTCTATTTCGTTTAACCATAAACCGTCCTAACAATTTCGAACCAGCGGAAAGTACCGATACTAGGAACTAATACACCACCCAAAGCAGAGAACTCGAACGAAAATACAGCCTCTACGATCATTGCACTTGTCTGCTCGCTGCCGCGCCTGGCGTATATAATCGGCGCCTCTTCTACCCGGCTGATCCCACGAAAACAAGGCTCTGCCCTTCTCCTCCCTCCCTCTTTCTTTCTTCCGACCGCAAAATTGCAGCGCGAGCGGGAACTATAACCCCGCCAGCCGACCGCGCTCACGCAGCAGCGTTCAATTTGCCAATTGAAAAGTTGCCGAACGAATGCATAATGCAGCTCGCCGTTATGCGACGCGCGCGTTCCTCGGCAGGAGAGTAATGCCAGGGTGTGGAGGAGGGAAGGAAAAGAAAAGCAAGGAGGGTAAAAAGTTTTTTCCGCGCGATCGATCGATCGACCGGAGGGAAAAGTTTGTAATGAGAGGGTGAACGGTGGGAGTGAAGGGTGGAATTAAGGGCCGCTGTGTAATTGACGGGAAAAATGGGGCTTTGATTGACAAGTTGCGGGAGCGAAGAAAAAAGCAGAGCAGCTGCTGCCTTTCGGTATTTAGTGTGCAGTGGTCTTTTAATTTTTTATGATCAACTGTGGAAAACTGTCAAGAGGTATCGATTGATTTCAATTTTTATGAGGATTGGTTTTGTAAAACCATTAAAATTAAAGTATTGCATCGATCATGCAAAGATAAAATATTACAAATGGCTCCTTATCCATAATCATGAAATAAACATCTCATGAAAAAGGAAAAGCACCCGTTTAAAATCTCATAAATTTCCAGGAGACCCCGAGAAGCTGAAGGCGGGGGCCGTTGCCCCTCGATGAACCTCTCACGGCTCTCTCTCTCCCTCTCTGCGCGTACATAGAATATCCATCCTATGCTTACCTGCTTCTTCTCTCGGACCCCGCCCGGGTCGAAGGTCGCTCACCTGTTCTCTCTCTCTCTCTTTCTCTCCCGCACTTGTGCCGCTCGCCAGCTCGCGTGCACACACGCGCGTTTCTTCTTTTTCTTCGATTTTTCTAGGAGAGAGCTTTTGCGACGCTCGGACTGCTCATGTTATTTTCTTTCTCTTGCCGTGTTTCGTTGCGTGATTGTTTAGATGTACTATGATATTTATTTAACGATTGTATTGTGATACTCCACAAGAATTGTGTAGTTGTAGCTGAAGATCACTGCGGTATTTTATGGTTTTGTCTAAAGAATAATCGAAATATTTTTCTTGAAAATTTATCTTCTCATTCGTCATTCCACTATCTTAAATCGAAGTACACATCTAATGCGATAAAATAATACACCTTTTATTTTTCTCCACCATGACCTTATTGCAGGTGCATACGACTTTGATTATATTTTCCTCTTTTCTGATACTTGGTGTGCGTCGCAAACAGCGTAGCTCGGCTAATTATGTTCTATTACGTATTTCTGTCGGTGTGGTTTTTATATAAGTCTGGAGTTGCTTGTTTATTTCCTTATAAAGTCATCTATTCTCGATTTCAGTTTTTATCTTAATATCGAAAAGACTCGAGGCTAATTGTTCAGTAGTTTTTATCTACGGTTATATCATTAAATATTTTTAAACTAATATTGATTTTTTCTGATAGTTTATTTTATTCCTAAATTTTCATTTTAATATTTTTTACATTTATTATACATCAAAATAGCAGCATCTATTAAATATCATTTCCCGCTCAAGTGAGAGGATTATTCGATAGAAGTGATGTTATAATTTTATATTTAAATAGTTACTTTCATGCAGGAGTGATTGAGCAGGATGATAAAATAATATCAGTCTAATATATTTAAAATAGATGGTTGCCAATATTGTATTCCATGTAACTTATACTTTTAAAAATATAAAAAAAGGCTAGTCCATAAAACTTTCACTTAATTAGTACCATTCTAAAACATTACCGTCATAACCATAGGTATCATTGCAATGGAAAAATCATGAGTCTGCAAAAGCCACGCATATGACGCTCTTATTCTCTCTGGATTATCAACTCTTTCTTATAATCTCATCTTTTTTATCTTCTTCAAAAGTTTCATTCCTACAAGCATCTGCATAACACTAACTAATATTATTTGTATTAGCATTTATATTTGCTTTCTCAATCCCGTGCACATCAAAATCACACCATTGAACCAAACGATTTCTCTTTCCTTCACTTCTCTCATCCCACCTTTCTTCTTTTCCCGTTCTTTCCACATTCTACCGGTATTCCACGTTTCTTGCGCGACTGTTCGGACGATTTTCTCGCGCCGATAAGATCTTGAATCCGCGCGTGTGTATATTTCGCATGCGACGGATCGGTTTCGCGGACGTGTGTCAGTCCGAGATCGGCAGGACGGGAAACGCGACGAAGCGTTACACAGGTATATACACCAGCAGATGACTATCGATTCGTAGGGTAAGAAAGTTTTGTGCCAGAAAGGAGAAATGCAACATTGGAATTCAACGATTATGGGGAAAAATTAGTAAAGAGTTTTTGTAATAGAATGTGTGTTGGCGAACAGTGAGACAAGGGGTTATTTGTAAACAAAATATTGTCTTTTTATGAGTTAGTGAATTTTCTCTAATAAATTGAAATCATAATAAGAAAGTACCTTAAAATTATAGTAAAATAATTGTGATTACAGAAAATTATTAATTGTTTCATTAAAATTTTGATACTTTTTTGTTTCAGGTGAGTTCAATTATCCAATTGTCGTGATTTGGTGAGTTACTTTTACATGCCATATTTCCAATTGCATTTAAAAATAAACAAATGCCTTTAAAAACAACAATTTCTAATTTTTGCTGAATCATAAAATTCAAAGAAACAAAAAAATTTTC
This sequence comes from Eupelmus urozonus, assembly GCA_900480035.1. Classification (NCBI taxonomy): domain Eukaryota; kingdom Metazoa; phylum Arthropoda; class Insecta; order Hymenoptera; family Eupelmidae; genus Eupelmus; species Eupelmus urozonus. The sequence continues at coordinate 31,483 of UELX01001640.1, read as the reverse complement.
TAATTATACTACGTTTGTAATTTTTAGTAGCAAAATTATTCGTTTAAATTTCTCTCAGATCCATACCATAATTTTTTCGAGATTGGTAAATACAGGTAAGGATCGAAATCGAAATTAATTGATGCACCCATCAAGCTCCTTGGTGATTTTTTCGCGCATTTAAGACACGTGTGCGGATATACACACGTTTCCCAACGCACATATAGGAGCAATTAGCGCCTCTCTTCTCATACTCAAACACTGGTTTCGCGCGGCTTCCCTGACTGACTCGTGCGAGCCTAATTTTTACCCTTGCGTTGATTGATTTTTAAAAGCGGGATTCCGGTACTTAGGGTGAAATTATACCGAAATTTAAAAACGATTACTTATTCGAGGGTATGGAAGCTCTTGAATTTATGTGATATCTGCAAAAATTGCGTATCTTTATGTTTATATACCTGGAGGTATATAACAGAGATTAATTGATATGACTTTGAAACAAATTAATTTTCAGTTATTAAAATTAAATAAAGACTTTATAAAAATACAAAGATATGAAGCGCACTGCTTCAAAGGACAATGTAGAAATAGCAATTCGACCTATCAAATAAGTCAGGAACACTCTCAAAAGTGGAACAAAATTTAATTCCTTAAGTGTTCTAATAAAAAGCATTTTTTCTCAATAGCCATAGAAACTTGTAAGTTAGCTCCAAACAACAAAATTACTATTGTATACCGAAATTAGGTCAAACATTTGGCCATGCTTTCTACTCCCACATAAAATTATTGAAATTCGCAGTATATTGTACTAACTCAACCGCTCACTAACCTTTTACAACTTCCACAATTCAGTTACAACAGTTCGAAGAACGCGTTTTGCCGGCTCGTCTCAATTAATTAAACTTTTCCCCCCGTAAAAAGCAGTCGTAAAACTCCCCTCCCCATAAACCCAGGCTCTTCTGAAAATTATCCCGGCTATCCGGCACACGCGCTGCGATACCGCGAAATCCTCTAATCGTTCGTATCGACCTGAAAATTCCACGCGTCGCGGCGCACTCATACTCGGCGCATAACTCAGGGCGCATGCAGATCGGCACGACACTCGCTCACTCCGGAGAGCCTCTAATCGGGATTTTACATCTCGAGCGGGAAAACGCGAGAATTTCTCTTTAACGACACGCGGCTGTAAAAAGGTCGCGCAATGCGATCGTATCGCGATGGGCGCGTAGAGAAAAAAAGCCCGGGGAGAGACGCGCACGCCTATAGATTTTCTCTTTATGTATTTCGCCCGTCAATTACGCGCATCAAAGGCCCCGTACCCATCAATTATAAATAAAATCCGTTACTTCCGATTCTCCCTACTTCGAGAGTGCGGAGAGAAAAAACGACGTCCGACTGACGTATTTGCCGTCATATCGTATACGTGCGTTCAAGGCCGAAGGAAAGCGCGAGCGCCGTAAAGTTTTTGATTAATTTTGCGAGCCTGGTATATATAGACTTTCCGCGAGCCTGTGGGAACGTATTAACTAGTTTTCGCGCGGTGGTTCAGCCGATATATGTGTAACGCGGTTGTGGGAAAGCGGAAGAGACGCACGCAGGTGGAGCGCTCGGTGGAGATGGAGAGAAAGGGAAAATCTATAATTGTCGGATGAGTTTAATAGCCGCGGAGTTCATTTGAGACTGATTGAGTTTTTTGCTGATGTTGCGTAGTAGAGATATTCTGGTCTTGAGGATATTTCTGGCTCGGTATTAAATTCAGGATAATTTGTGCTGTATTTTAGTGATGTTTCTTCAATATTTAACGTTATGACTTCTAATGCTTTCAGGAATGACGTTTGAAATTAGATTATTTTGGTTGTAAGCAGCTATTGATTTAAGTCCTTTCATCTATCTAATATTCAAAATATTTTTCAAACTGAAATCATCATCCTAATTTCTTCAAAACTTCAGCAGTTAATCCGACCTATTAATCCTGCCTGGAGCTTATCGTTGCTCACCTAAGCTCTCTCAAGCCTTGCGATTGGGCTCTTGTAGAATACTCACGCTGGCAGCATGCCTATTAACGTATTCCTGGAAGTTGTTTGAACGGGAAAGGCTCGCTGATTACCAGCGGCTCGTTGATTTATCCGTGTATAATCGGCACCGGAAAAAGCGCGTGTAACTTACGGATGCATGCTGCTATCGAGGTGTGGACAACCGAGTAAGCTCATCTTGTACAGTGTAGGCGGATGGTGACAAACACGCGGGGAAGGTAGTTGATAAAATTATAGTGCGTAGTTAGGTAAACTCTTATCGGGGGTAACTTTAAATAGTACGGCTATAGAAAATGAAAATTAAAGATGAAATTAACTTTAATCTATGTTTAGCTCTTGAAGTTCCTTATTCAAGGCTGAACTTAATTAAGAAACATAACTCTTTTCCTAAAATATGGGATAATCATTGTAAACATAAATTACAAGCCCGTCAAAGGCTGACTTAATTACTTATACATCAAGCGGTCCGTCCAATAATTTAAATCGCAGCCACACAGCGCACTGCAAATCTAACACGAGAAAAACGTTACCTCGCCTGCAATACATCTTTATACATACACACAACTCCTCTCTCTCTCTCTCTCTTTCTCTACTCCAGCGAGAAATAATGAGATTTCGCGAAGGCAGAGGCATCAATATAAACGTGCGTGAGCTGGAAGCTTACGGACGATCTAATGGCGACAGAGTACAGAGGCTAAGTCTAAATCTTCCTGCTCGTGTGCGCGCGCGCGCGCGAGTTAATTACGCAGGCATCTCGAGGTTACTTTATGCACCTATCGCACGATATAAGCCCTTGACGAGCCCCCGATTGAGTTTTGCTACCGTCCCTGCGCGCTGTCTATCTATCATTCTGTCGTTTTCTCACCGCCACGGCGCTTTGATATATTTGATTGCCGCGGATTTTATTGTGCCGAGGAATTTAGCTAATTTTAGAGCTACTAGAGGGTATTATAAGCCTTCCGAGCGTTAAGGTTTTACTATTATGGATATGATTATCTATTTATTTGTATCCTATTTTTAACATTGCTATGTCATAAAATTTCACATCGTGATCTCGACTTTAATTAATACACATAGCAATGCAGAAAAGAGTTTACTTTTTGTTTTACGATTACGAAATTATGCCGAGCTATCCGTTATCATTACCGATCACCAATCCTTTTAACACTCACTCGATAAATGCTCTCTAATAAAGTAGCGCCAACCTTGAAAAACTACCTTCGCATTAATCGCATTTTCCACATTCCAACTACCGTATTGGTCATAACTAATTAAATCGATCATGCCGCGCGGCAATTAAGAAGCCCTTTACCGGATTCCCAGCAGTCTTCGTTTCTTTGCGCATCTCGCTCTTTGCTCTCTTCACTTTATCCGTCGCTGATGCCGAGCTGCGCCCCCCATCCTAACGCGTGCTCGCGTGTCTCGGCACAATTGCGCGCAATGATTTGCATTCGCGAATCCGTCTGATGCAGAGTCCAAGGCGGCAGGTCGGCCTGGTTCGCCGACCGGTTAATCCCGGGTGTGTATACGGAATCTGGCTGCGGAGTTGTCAGAAAGATGGGATGTGCGTTCGGTGAGTGTTGATTTAGTGGATGTTTGAAAAGGGTTAGGATTTTTCTGTTATCTGAAAGGAAATTTAATTCTTTCAGGTTTACGTATATCCTTATACTGTATGAGCAGTTTTATATAATTTTTAAAACAATCGAAACAAAGTAAACACCACTTCCGTAAGGAATAATAAGAAAGCTGCCAAATTAAAAATCGTCAATCCCTATCGAGCGAGCCTGCTCGTTTCCTCGCGACGCACCATCCTCGTTTCCTCAAAAACGAAGAAAGCGCGCAGCTCGCCTCACAAAGCTCCAGTTGGGCCTCTAGCCAGCAGCAGCTCGGCTTTGCAGATCGACGGAAGGAAACTAGACGCGTATATGCTAATCGCGTCAAACGGCTGGGATCCGTTTTGGGCCTGCTGCGCGTAGAACAAGGTTCGACTTTATCCGACGCTACCTAGAGATAAGACCGCTCTCCTCTCTCTTTCTTGTCTCCTCCTCCGCTAGAAAAGAGCGCCTAGCTTATAAGGACAGACAGAGCTGAAGAAAAGCGCGGCTTATTTGAGGGGAGTCCACGACGACGACCGGTTGTGCGCCTTGCAAATTGGGTAGGTAAGAGAGAGAGAGTAGTGCGCTTGCGCGTAACAAGCGACGCTGCGCGCGGCATTTGCATTTTAAGGGTCTGCGTGCTGGGCGCTGGGCGCGGTTGCGCGCAGCTTTGTTCGTCGCGGGCAGGGAAACGCAATTTCGCGCGCGAGCGAGCGGTCCGCCTTTTATTTATTAAGCGGATGAAAAAGAGCAAACACGGAGAGAGAGAGAGAGAGAAAGGCTGGACCGGTGCGCCATTAAGGCACGTCGCGTTATTTGCTACTACTTTTACGAGGTATCTGTTTCACAATGGAATTTACATGGTAAGAGAATACGTAATTGAACACTGCCAGCCAGAGCGCGGTGTAGCCGGTGCGCGCTTACTTTTTGCTCGTTCGTTGGCCGCTTGTTTTTCTTTCTTTTTTGTTCTTTAAGAGGGACAAAAAATGCGCGTTAGGCCGTTCGGACGTTTTTTTAGCGGAGTCGGGTACTGAATGTTTGCTTTGGTTGATGTAGTGGATCGAGCAAATTAGAATCGAATTTGTATTCAATGGAGGGGGACTAGAAAGTACTGTATAAAATTACGTTTACTGGCTCGTTTCGATCTACTTCTTTTAATCGATGAATGTTTTAAATCCGTTAATTAGGAGGAATTTCAAATTAGGCAACTAACTTTTGTGTTTCTGGTAGATTGGATGTTTTGAATTTTTTATAGTTATTATAATCAGGTTTTGTCAGATTCTTAAAAAAGTATAATTTTTAATTTATCAGATAAAACAAGTGTGAAAATTAGCAAATCTTAAAAATATATCAGATACTTATTTAAAAATTAATATTTTAAATTATACAAAAATAAAATTATAAATTGTATTAACAATTCATCGTACAAATTTTCCACTCTAACCATAACAATTATTCATCATACAACCCTTCACAAAAAATCATCCAAAAGAAAAACGTCCATGCAAACCCTAAAACCACCATCAAAGCCCAATGACACAGCAACAAACTCTCCCATCCTCTACATCCCAGCGTCCCTTCAACCCTTTTCCTTCCACTCTCGTTCGTCTCTCTCGTTCGCGATTCCCGGCAAGTCAGATCGTTATCGCCTGGTCCCACTCGCCTCAGCGGAGAATCCGCGACTCATCCGCGCTCGCTCGTGCAAACGGCCAGCTGGGAAAGTCGGCTTTTAACGGAGCGACTTTACCGTTCGAGGGAAAATATATACACGGCTAATTGCGCCGTGGAGGTGTTGGCGTTTGACCTTGCCAGGAGAGAGAGAGAGAGCCGATCCTCTAGCGGGGCTATGTCGGTGTATTTTTTGGAGCTTTAGGATCGTTGCCGGGCTTTCGTGCATCGGCTCTGCTGCCTTGTTATTAAGAGGTCGTAGAGGAGAGGAACGATGAGAACGGTCCCGCGAGTTTAGACTTTGCGGGTTAAATTTTTAACTTTTTGCTCGCCGTTTTAAGTGCATCCTCATGGTAATGTATGTGTTGTACGAAGTTTTCGTTAATTTATGCTGGCTGCTTTTACAAATTATGATTATAAAACTTTCATATTAAATAAGTATATGTTACTAATTACTCTTTCGATAACCGTTAAAACCCAATACCAGCCCTCCATCAAAATTATTAACGGAAAATTCGATCCCAGTAAGTTATAGGTCCACGTCCCCGCCACCTCGCTGTCCCCTCCAATAAAAAAATGCACACCACTGTCCCCCTCAATGCACCTTTCGCTCCAAGAAAAAAAAAGAAACGAGCCTTTAGCGGTTATGGCGCCCGGCTGCTGCGCGGACCGCGGCCTTAATATCCCCCAGCCCCTTTGATTAATCGCTCCCCGCGCACACAGACCGGCAGCATCCAGCATATCCGTCCCGTGCGAAAAAGCTGCCTGGCGCGCGATTGCGATCTGATATCGACGGAGAATATCGGCACTCGATCTCCCCGCTTGTTTGTACACAGGCGGTGGCTGCCCGCGACATTGTTAGCTTCCGAATCAATCATTAAATGCGGCACTCTAACGCGCGATGCGGTTTCCAGATAACAAATAAAATGCGTACGCGCATAAATCAGCTCGCGGGAGTCGGTAATAATTGTATGCTTATGGAAAAGGCGGCTCGCGCTGCTCTGGCGCAGCGGAGAGCGGATGATTAATAAATGTATTCAGATTTATCGAAATTTCATCGGGAGCGCGCTGGACTCGGAGCGTTATGGGGCCGAACGGTGAAATATTGGTTGCGCGCGTTTAGAGGCGGATGGAGTAAATAATGGCGAGAGCGGAGTGTTTAAGGTATAAGTAAGGGGCTTTCGCGCTCGCCGAGGTGAGCTTTATGAATTGCTTTTCTTGCTGCGGGAATTAATTCGATTGTGCGGGTGTGTTGAGGTTTTCTATGGGTTTGCGGAGTGTTGTAAGTGCAGGCGATAGCGAGTGAAATAAAGTTATTAAATTTTGTTATAAATTGCAGTCGTTGCCGTAAAAATAATAATGGTTGTTCGATACTGTTTAAATAGATAAGCGCTAATCATTTATATTAAAAGATCAATAGTGGTACTTGGATCTAGAAAAGTTTTATTATTGACTGCGGCTTGTTGGAAATCTATACCCGTGCATTACTGAAATATAAATAAAGATAAGGAGTAGTGAAATATGAGGATTGGTAACAATTTATTATACATATAAGGAGAATATACAAGATATGAAGTATATACTCAACACTGAAATAATTTATAGACTGACAACAAATTAAATTTATGATAACCGCAATAACAAATTAATATTCTAATATACTTATTATAAGTAAAATTAAAAAATGAACAATATTATTTTTTCAAGCATCGTTATTAATTACTTTTCTTATTATACTACAGTTAAAAACAGACTGCTTCCATTCCAGCTTTTTCTTTTCATTTCCAACAACTACCGAACAAAACTTCAAGCCCAATATCAATCACAAAGAAGCCAAGCATCCAATTCATCAACATCCCAACTTTTTCGCGCGCAGCCGACATCAATCGTACGTTTCAAAATCCGACGATTTCCAGCGAACAAGCCCCGCACACCTACGTACACCCAGACACACTAACGGACATCAGGAAAAACTCTCCCGCCGTGATAAATTAAGCGTTCGCGCAATAGAAACGAGCGAGAGCGAACAACGAGCCTCGTCGATTTCGCGGATCATTTTTCAAATGGCCAATGTGTGTGTGTGTGTTTGTTGCCGTTGTTGTTCGGCCTGCCGCTGAACCCGTGTTTTCGCGCCCGTCGTTATCTCTCTCAGCGCGCTCGTTAGCCGCTTAGGCGGCACGGCTGTTGTGTCCCTTTTACCGCACCTTGTGCGCTTTTCGCTCGCAGTTGTCTTGAGGCCTGCTTGTGTTTGGTTGTCGTAAGGTGCATTGTTGCTGGTTTAGTTGTAAAAATAATTAAGTCTTGTGTCGGCGTGCTTCTTGTTTGGTCGGCTTATATTTACGCGCGTTGATTGATTGAGCAGGTGCATTTGTTTGACTGATGATGTTAATGGGCTTTAAATGCTTGAGATTCAATCTTTGACTTGGGACTGGTGTTTGGTTAAGGATGTAGATTTAAGTGCAAGTAACAACTGTTTAAACGGTGGTACAGTGTTGTTCTAACTTTGGGAAGGAATGTTGTTCTTTTATTTTTTGTCGGCTAAGAAACTAATTATATATTTAAATTTATGCACAACAATTATACATTCGGATATACTGTAACATTGTTAAAATATTTTCAGGATTTGGTTATTTGATAATTAAATTATTATAATGAAAATCAACCACTTGCAGTGAAACACTGTTTTAATAGTTTTATCGTAAACATTTAAACATTGTAATAGTAATATATTACGGGTTTTACAAATCTTAAAAATTTCACTTTCCTGTATTCAGATCTAAAACTCCTTAAAAGCACACTAACATATTTTTATCTAGCTAACTAGTTTTAAAACTAGTTAACGAAAAATAATCTCTACCCAACTACCTCATATTTATCAATAAGCATTGCGTAAACGACAAAAATCTATTCGAATAACATTGAACCCACCCCAACCACTGTCTTCCCTTCAGCATCTCCTCATCACACTCCACTCCACGCACTCTCGATCTATCCAAAAAATGCCTATTAATCCCACCTTTACGTTCGTCCGCATTCACGCACTTATTAAATCCATCTCTTAGCTACACCATGATATATGCAGGTTCGCACTCTCTGGCCTTTGTGCATACAAGCCTGCCCTGCTACGCTAGCTTCAGGGCCTCGTTAATATGGCGAGTGCGCGAGCGGTAGCGCTACTATATACTGGGAAGACATTTGCATCGCTCACCGCCCGCGGCTCATTACGCAGGGGACTTGCCGCGAGAGACCGAGAGCGATAGGGTGAGAATGAGTTGAGAGGGTGTTTCGCTCGAGTTGAAGGATCGAGAGTTGATTATTGGCGAGAGTGTTAACTCAGATTGGAAGGGACTTGTAATTTTGATGCTGATTGTATGGGAATGGATTGGCGTTAACTTTCCTGACTGATTAGTGCGTGTTATCGCTGTTTTTATGTGTGGAAGTTCGGTTAAAGTGAGAAAGTAGGAGAAACGCTAATTAAGACACTTGAATTTATTTGAAAATGTAACGGGCGATTTTAATACTCGAATAGCATTTCATTTACATATAAAATAACAAAAAGGAATTTATCGTACTAGTGCATATGAAACTATTATTTAGTTATTATAAGCGATATGAAAACACATGTAAGTAGATACAGCTAGATACGGTAAGACACCAAGAAGGAACTCGTGCAACATAAACTAAATGATTTTATATCAACAGCATAAACTAAAAAGCGATATTTCACTACAAGCCCACAAACAAAATAGTTAATACCCAAAAATAAATAAATATTCAATAAACGATAAAATAAAAAGCAAAAAACCAAGGCTATAGCCGGCAGCAACATTTAACACTTAAAGCGCATTTGTCCAGTCTCATTAGAAAGGACTCGTTTCGTCTGATTTACGCGTGGGAACGCTTAAAGGCGCGCTTGCGCGAGTGCTAACGTGTAGTAGCTATGAATCATCCCAAGGGCAACACTGTATATAGAGGCGGCGAGCGCGAGATCGCCGCTGAATTATTAAAAATCGAAAGACATCTCGCGAACTCGCGGCCATGTAGATCGCCGGGCGCTTATAAGCGCGAAGGAAAAGAAGCAGGAGGAGCAAATGAACGTAAAACGATCGCTCCGAGGAGGGTGAGAAGACTCGCGTTATGGCTCGTGTAGAGGAGGATTACTGATGATGAGGATAAAGGGATTAAATATTGTTTTGCCTCTTTTTTTATAACGTTCTTGTGTTTGCCTGCAATTTATCGATGAATTATTCATATCGATTAATTATTATTATTACCGTGTCTGAATAATTTACAGGTTTTGAGTCACATTTCGATTCTAAAGGGCAGGTTTCAACTAATATGGTTATAATAACCGAAACTGATAAAGGAAAAGATTCATTTATCGCTTAATATAAATAAATTTTTTTAATTCTTTGTAGAAACACAGATTCATTAACATAAAAAAGTGAAAATATCTTTTCTAAATTGACTTCTGTTTACCCGGAAGGCCGAACTCTCATGACAAGCAGAAAGATAAAATTTAATTTAATCAAAGGATATATTTTTTCAAACAGCAGATGATTAAAAAGTATCTAAATACACAGAAAAAACAGTAATGCATCTAAAATTTACTTCACTTAAAAAATTTTACTTGGATCCAACAGTTAATAATATCATTCATTTTTAACCTTCTAAAGTATACGTAACCCCTTAACCACTCCCAAACACCCAAAAGCTCAACCCAACTTCAACAAGAAAGCTCGCGCAGGCAGCCTCATCTTGAGAATATTTCGCGCGCGACGATAATTAACGGGCCCACGCGCGATCCTCTATGTATCCACTCTCTCGTGCGAGCGCGCGCGGGAGAACAAGCGGGTATACCAGCTGATATTATGTCGAGATTCGCGATTTACAAGGTCAGTGCCGCGCGCCAGCTCACACGTGTGCGCGCGTCATCGTGCGCAGCCCCCGAGAGCGGCTTGCATACTTATATATACCTACACGTGTGTGTCCCTCCTTTTTTGCATCCGTGCTGCCTTCGTGACTTATGGGGCCTCGGGGCCCCAACGCCGGACAACTTCATCCCCCTGTGGGTTATACAGCGGGCTTGTAAGAATATCGGAGCCGATCGTTAGGAGCTGAGAGATCTTTGCTGGAATATGCCTATTGATATGCGCGCTCGGGCTTGTTCTTTCGGTTCTGGGCGTGTGTGGATGGGTACTTGTGTGTTTTAATAAAGTAAGAGAGGCGTGTATGATGTTTGCGGAGGCTGTTTCTAGAGGTTGTCGTGTTCTTTAATTGTTGGGCTTTATCGTTTGATACTGTAGTTTTGTGATTTATTGGGAAATGGAAGTTCGAATTTGGATTTAAATCCTTTGGTATTTGGACGTAGGAAATGTTTCTCTAGATTTCTGTTATTGTTAGTGAAAATTGATAAAAAGTGTGAAAAGTTGTCAGTTGAATTAAAATATAATACTGATTTCCGCTTTTAAACGAGTATCTTGTAATATAAAATTTATATTTGGCTTCTTGTACATGCCTTTATCATTAAAAAATTACAGTTATTTACTTCAAAAATTGTCGTTAAATTGTATCAATAAGGAACTTGTTTTAAATGAGCATCAAATAAATGTATAGCTGTGCACGCGGCACAGACGTGTGCTGCTTAATTATGATAATTCAGTGCATTTTACTTATCATAATTATAAGATAAACGATGCATTAATAAATGAAGGAATTCTCAGAAGCGATAACTGAAATACATAATTAAGCGCATCTCACATCTACATACTTCACGTATGGGTATAAAGGGTATACCAGTGCATGCAGTGGAAAGATTGATAACATTTTTTATTTCTATGATTTGTATCACGTATTTAATAACAAAATCTTTTTATTACAAACAATCTTTAAAATGAACAATTTGCAAAAATGTTATCATATTTCCAATATACTTATATCACTTATTCGTCATTTTTATAAATACGATATATAAATTTTTGCTATAAACTATTTTCAAATAATTAATACAAAATTTAAGATCCTTTTCTATGCATCTGACTATACTTCCATGTTTTCTGTACGCATGTAAAATAGTGCACTTGCGGACTCAGCTCGCAGTCCTCCTTCGTTTTATTAACATTTTCAGTTCTCACTCTCCCATACACGTTCTCTCACGTACACTATTCTTCTAACCGTACAGTTCTGTTCCTCGCGCACTCCCAGATAAGACGCACGCGTGAGCCATTTTGCGACCAAATTGATTTTCCGTATTACGCAATCGAATACGCTCCCAGACGCGCACGTGTGGAAAAATAATACAGTCAATAAAAATAGTACAAAGGTCGTTTAGGCTTTCAATTTTCTATGATAAGAACAGCTTTTGTATATATCTATGTAACCTTCAGAACATATCAGTAAATTATCAATCCAAAATAATAGAAAAATTGAAAACAAAATGGAGGTTTTAAATTCCTTTTATTAATATCATTGCACAATTGTAACTTACTAAGAAAATAGTTTATTTAAGTTTATTCTTTGATTTTAATATAAAATGGAATGAACTCATTCATTGTAAATTTTAAAAGAACTTATTATTTTGGGATTACTATATCATTTATTTTGCTAGAGTTGAAAACATCATGAAAATTAATTTTTTTTGAAAATGGTAAGAAGGCTCCTATTCTTATTTCTATTTATTATCATAGTTTAATAAATTATGAAATAAAATATAAGCTTCATTTAAAAAACTTAAAACAAAACATTGATAATAATTTATAAGAATAATTTTTAAACATTAAAAGTTATTAATAATCGTTTTTTTCTAAAAGAGTGAGCTTATTTTTTATTAACTATTTAAATAGTCTTCATCTTCGTCTACATCTGTGTTTGTATCTTTGTTTGCATCTTCGCCTGCACCTTTGTCTGCATCTTTGTCTGCATCTATATCTTCATCTACCGAACCAAACTCAACAACTCTAATTTTAGAGTCTTGATAACGACCGGTTATTAATACTTTATTCAAGAAGTCCTTATAGTAAGCGATGTTTGTGTAGAGCCCAGGTACCAAAGACTCTTCACATATTGGGTTAATTTCGCTCATCACTCCAATAAGTCTGTTATCAACTACTAAAGGAGCGCCACTGTCACCCTTTAAAAAAATTAAATTTTTATCATGATATAAGTCAAAGTATGTGAAAGTACTTAAAATTACTATTATTAATAATTTTTAAATTAATACATAAGGTTTATATAAAAAAATTTATTTAACTGTTTTGATTTTTTAAAAAATAATATTTAAAAAAATTTCTTTTATATGTACTTACCGCGCACATTCCTCTCGGTCCATCAATATTTTTTTTCATTCTGGCACACAAAACACTGTCTCGGAGTTTCTGATTATAAATAATATTGCAATCATTGTGACTCAATACATCTACAGATCCATATTGCAATACTCTTGCCGACGATCCACTTTGAATGAAGTCTTTTTTCGTGTCGTTAACGGTAATAACAAAGTATGCATACCTATCATATATTCCATAACCAGCTACAGTACCAACAGCGCCTTCGTACATATCAGTATTAACCTCATTTTCACCTTCAGTTGATAATTCTACTATAGACAAATTTGGAATGCTCTTAACATTCAATTTTGACGGTAACTAAAAAAGTAAAAATTATTGTAATCAAAATATCACCTTCGAAAAATACTAATCAAAAATTTGTATACAATGGCAGAATATTTTTATTACCTCAAGCAGTACTATATTCCTGCTTAAAATCGATGGGTTATCACTTTTAGGCATATATAGACGTTTGATCCTCATTGAAATTGCATCTGGACTGTTCCAGTCACTCGCTCCTGCGTAAACCATGACTTTGGAATTGATTAGTTCATTGGTAGTTTTGTCAAAAACACAATTAGCAGCTGTCAGTACATGTTGATCAGAAACAAGAGCACCAGTGCACGTGTCCTCCTCGTCGATAGAGATGCGTACAACATATTTAAGTTTGTGATGGTCGTCTGGCAGTCCACTAATCATTCGCTTCGCAATTCTGCAATCGACTGAAATAAAATAGGCAATTTTGAAATTTTTTTTATGATTAGCATAATTTTTTATTTTACCTTACAGTTACTTAAATATGAATATTTTATTTATGAAAAAATAATAATATTTACAGTTAAAAAGAGTAATATATATTTTAGAAATCAATTATTATAATCTATAAACTTACCATTATGCCCTAGTAAATTTATTGTTAAACCGAGGAAAAGAGTTATGAAGGTGATGCGATTCATCTTGAATTGCCGCTTGGTTTAGAAATCTGCTTCTAGCGTATTTCCTTTTTATACATTTATTCTTTTAGATAAAATTTAGTATTAAAGATAAGAATATCGTTTTAAAAAGTTAACAAAGATATAAGAAAATAGATATAATTTATCTTTAAGTTTTATTAGAATAAGGTTGTATGTCAGCTGAACAAATTAGACCATAGATATTTTTCTTTCTCCAATGATGAATGGTTAGTTAATAATAAACATATATATTTTATAGCGTCACAAGTTTACTTATTGATAGAAGTCTTACAATTTCTAGAATTTTTAAAAGTATCATAAAAATTATTGTTATTTCAATAAAATTGACACTACTTCTCTAACACAATTATTTAATTTTAGCGAAAATAATACTTATATTACTTATATTGCACATTTCTTTCCGAGTCCTCCTCATATAGTCAACGTGATGACGCGTGCATTTTTCTGCTTACGCGCCATCCGTGACACTTATAACAAGTTTTTATTTGTTTATTTATTATTATTATCATTATTATTAAATTTTGTTTGAAGAAAGCAACTTACCACAGCCTTTATTCTTTAAAAACTTCTTTCGTTTTTCACGGTGATTATATTTCAACTTGTATTAGTTTAATGATCTTTACAGTGAATAACTTTGTTATATTAATTTATTTACACCACCAGAATGATAGACATAAACTCGCAAATAAATCAAACAGATAGTAAAAAAATCGTGAACGTTACCATGAATCATTCTTATAAATAGAATGTTGGATCGAACCCTTTTATTGTTTTGTTTAGCGAATAGAGGTTTAAGAGAGGGAAAAAGTTCGAAGGTCTAATACACCCATTTTACGGTATGAAAGTGTGCACAATAGATGGAACGAGATTAATGGTAACGTAGAGGGAAAAAATGTGGCACAAACAGAAGACCTTGATTTTATCACGTGACAACGTCACGACTCTGCAATTAGAATACGAATTATGTGCACAAGTGGTAATCACGACGCTTACCGTCGTAGAGTGCAAAAGGGAGTTCCTGGATTATTCTTCAAATATATCATTTTTATTTTTCGATGTGTATCTCGGGCTACCTAAAATTCCATATCATTAGAGTCGCATTACTTAATTTACAAATGTTACAAATTTCACTTTGTGTTTTTTACGCGAATGCATTACGAACGTCTTAATGCATTTTTTTCCTAAAATAAAGTCGATTATATATTAGAGTCTCGTACGAGAAATTTAATTACGTACCATTAAGAAATATGTTTAGTGTAAATATGATATGGAAGGTTTAAAAATTATACAGGATATTATTTAAGAAGTTTATTGTATACAATTACTGTGATATAAATATGTACATGAAAAATTAAAACCCCAATAAAGTTTGCATTATTGCAGCACAACGATCACAGAAACGGCAATAAAACGACCCTTTAGTTTAAAAAGCTCTCATTTACAATATTACTTTTGTATGGTATATAAAGTTTATCGGCAATAAAACTAATTAATGCCTCCACTATGAGAAAGACCAAAGCAACAATAAAAGAAACTATCTCAAAACAATCCACATATCCCAACCTAAAAGAACAAAAGCGATCTCACCTTGCTCTAATCCACATCGAAACCAACCAAAAAAAAAAAACCCAACCAATATGACAAATCGCAGAAAACGAAGAGCCGATTACCAATCGCAGCACGACAAGTTCCAATAAATCTCGAAAGCCCCCCAGAGCCGATATCATTAAAACCAGCGATTCGCTCTGCTCGCGGCTCGCTCAAAGGCGCGCGCGCATCTCGCGAAAAAGGCGCAGTAGAAAAGTCGAGCGGTAATAGAATAGGAGGCCGTAATTATAAGGTTAGAAGGGAGGTAGAGCGCGAGAGAATGGAAGTGTAGTAGCCGCGTCATTACACCCGATGGCGGCGAATTATGTCTCTCGGCTACCATTTCTCTCTCTCTCTCTCCCGGCAGCTGGGATAAATAATATCAAGCGGGGCCCCCGGATGCGCGCGGCAATTAGCGCGCCGCCGAGAGATTAGAGCGGATTAATTTTATTGTTCTGATAATGCGGAGAGGGAGAGAATATTGCGAGCGAAGTGGTGGTGTGAATAGGGTGTGCGGAGAGATGGATGTGTGGTGTTATTATGGAGCTTGCGGTGGTTTGTTGTTGTGCGGGATATGTAGAGAAATTAGAGAGGTTATCTAGTTTTTGTTTTTTTGAAGAGATTGTCGTTGAATTGCGTGGGTTTATTTAACATTCTAAACATTCTTGGGAACGTTAGAATACCCAGGCGAGTACAAATAATTATGACAACTTGTAAATTAATTACTCCAATAAACTAATTTACACAACGCTTATCAAAGAGAAATTAAAACGTTCCCTTACCACGCCGATACAACGAATAAATCATACCATTTCCTATCTCGGCCTCAAGCCCGCTCGAAACTACATTCCCTCGCGCCCGCGAACAACAAAAATCTTATCAAGCCTAGAGATACCAGCCTCTCTCGCTCTCTACGATCTCCTTATCTATCCTATTCCAAATGAAGTTGTCCCGGCGACTGCACCTCTTACCGCACATATAGAGTCACGCTCAGCCGCTCGCCGGCCAAAACTACCTCGCTATCTGTAGAAAGCGCCTTTTTCCCAGCCGGCCGGACAAATTAATGCCCTCAACCCGCTCGCTTTTCCAGAAAACTCCTCTCTCGACGCTCGTTTCCTTCTCCCTGTATATACACACACCGTGAGGCAATCGCGCGCACAATGCCGGCATAATTGATTTTCGAACAAGAGCGCGCCTTTCGCCGCCGGCTATACGTACACACGTATACGTACACCTACCGTTGCGGTGATTTCAACGCGCGACCAGCGAAGGTCGCCGCTGTGTATACGTGTTGCCGGGATTTGTGGAAACGAGCGCGAGCAGTGTTGCTTATTGCTTTTCTTTCATTCGAAGGAGGGTGATTAATACGTTCTCTGGGGTTGAAAAATGCGGCTGCTGGGAGCCTGTGTTCCTTTGTGGGAGCGCGCCAGATAGGGATAATTAATACGTCGATTCTCTTAATATTTCGACGAGTTCGCGGGAGAGGTGTGTTCGCGCCAGGGTTTTGTGAGAGGGAAATTAATTATTTTTGATACAGCCGAGCGCGCCTGATTTTAGAATTTTTTTTTGAGTTTTCTTTAAGCAGGAAGGTAATAAGATTGAGAGTACTAATAATAGAGTGCTCCGTGTCTGGAATCACGTTTTATTCTCTCTTTACAGCGTCCGCCTACCAGTCAACTGTTCATTTATTTACTTTAATATGAAAAATTAATGATGGCAGCGATTCCGAGTAGCTCGCAAGCGATCGGCAAACTCTATTACCCTCTTTCCTCTATTTAAACATTCAAAGAAACCGCTCTCTAACCGAGCGTAAAAACACAAAGCTACGCCGGCCCCGGCGAGCTTATCCATTACTATCAAAGGCAACATCGTTAATTCCCGATAGAGCGACTATCCCTGCTCTCGATTGATTGTGAAAATAGCCTCACTCACGGAGACTATCGCGGCGCACTTGTGTGTCTTATATTTTTTTTTTCTTTTTCAAGCGCGCTTACACGCGCGGATTCGCGATACAATATTGTGCAAAACGCGCCTGCGTTAAAAGCGCCGGCTCGTAAACGACGCCGCGCTATAAATTCAAGTCTCGTTCTACATTTTGTTCCGCAGAATGCGGACAAGTTGCGCGCGCTAGCTGGCCTGTTAACTGAGCGAACGCGTAAGTGAAGGGCTCGCTTCGAGCTTTCGTGAATCGAGGAGAGGGAGCTTCGTGCGCGTTGGGAGCGCTGAAAGCGATTGATATATTATTTTGAATTTTCAAACACTTTTGCCCGGAGATTTATAATCGAAAGTTCAGCGTTTTCCGCCGGCTAAGATGATTTACAGCGCGATCGTAAACTACATTAAGGAATAGGCGTATATAGGAGCCAGAGATCGATCCTCAGCGCCATTAGAATTAGCCCTCCCATCGTTGACGGCGTCGATCCTCTGTATACGAAATGAAAATCTCGATAGCCAAGCCCGCGCGCTCCGCGATGGTATATCGAATTACGGGATCTCTCGGCTTGAACAATGCCATTTTCAATACGGCGCGTCCAACTGTAAATGCATCCTCGCTCGTCGATATCGGCCATAAATCACCCGCTCATATTCCGATATCGACGTAATCGGAGGAAATAAATTCAAAGCACGCAGCGCTCCCCTGCGCGGGCGGATCACGCCTCGGAGAAGACTCCGCGAGGGGGAAAAAAGCGCGCCACTGGAAGATTATCGGCGCGTTTTCTGCCGCGCGCGGCGTTCATTATAGAAGCCGCGAGAGCAGCCGGCGAGACGTATATAATAGGGACACGCATAGCGTCAGCCTCGAGCTATAAATCACGCGCGGTCGCGCAGATATTTCACAAGGATCGCGAATGAAGTCGCGGAAAGTCGATCTTGAACCTCGAGCGAGTCGGGATCGATCGATCGATTGGCGGTGGAAAAAAAATCGTTCAAAAGGGACGCGCCGACGCGAGCCGGTGAAAGGTGCGCGTCGGCGCGCGAAAAAGCGGCGAGCCGCCTTTTTATAGGCGGCTGATTGAATCGATGGTTGAGGGAATCGCGCGCGTAAAGCGATTAGTTTGTTGGAGTGGAGAGGGAAGAGCTGTTTCTTGTATTGCTTTATCGGTGGCGCGAGAGTTAATGGTTTGATTGTACTAGTTTGGTTAATCAGTTGGTTGATGTAGGAAATTATTGGGTATATGCTAAATACTATTGTGAATTCTTAAAATAGTTCTTTTGTACTTGGTTATCGTGAATACTTTCCGATTATAGTAAGCGTTCATTGCTTAGGTCAATTTCACATAATTAATTGGGTTTAATTTGATTAGTCAAATAATTATGTTCTCAAGTATATTTATAAAACCCTGTAATGTTTAATCTCAAAAAATTACAAACTATGTTGCTTTAGTACCACGTTTTTTATACCTCCTTATAAAATAGATTAATTCAAAATCCACATTTCAAACTTTAAGTAATCTACTGTTTCCAATTAAATTATCAGTCGTGTACATATTTTGTAAATACACATGAGCCTCAATCTCAACAGCATTTTAAAGAAACAAGAAAACTTACGTTACAAAAAAAATCTCGCAACCAGGCGTAATCGTCAAAGTTTCAAGTACACCATGCGCGCAACGACCGCGATGTCTGGCTGTAATCACATTTGCGAGAAGCGAGCGAGCGAAGGCTATTATAAAGATAATTAATCGCAACTTGTCCGATAGATAGCCGCAACTCGGGGAACTATATAGGCGGCTAATCGACTTATAATTCCCATCGAGCCGGCACAAAAGTCTTGCGCGAGAAACACTGTTAAAATCGATTTAAAGTTCTCCAGCTCGCGCAGTTCCATACTTTTGCGGTACTACGCTTTATTAAATGTCCGTTAATGGTTTGAGTAGAGAAAAGCAATGCAGAGCCGAGTCAATTGCGGAAACTGGATCGATACTGCCGAAGGATGTTCGACCATTTTATTACTATTTCCTGTTAGATTTATTGTTTAAGTGAATGATTTACAATTTTAATTAGTTTTTTACTTATTTCCTATAAATTTAGTATTATTTATAAATTATATAATTTTTGCGTTTAGTTTCTATACGTTAAATATTAATAAATTTTTTAATTTATTGTTTCAGGTAAGGCATCCCAAACATTCCACAGTAACATAAATTTCGATACTGTAATGCTGAAACCAATTTCGGTAAGTATCACATAACCAAAAAAATGTTTTCAACAAATCATTTTAAAACACATCATTTTAAAAATACATAATCTGAAACTAACCGTAATCTCTAAAATATAATCCTCTTAAAAAAGAATACACGAAAAAAAGCTCACAAGCTCACCGGCAGCGCTAATTCACTTCTCGCTCCCAGCGTCCTTTATCACTTAACACGCGTAATCCTCCAACGCTGAAAGAGGGAAAATCGCCGCGCGTCCAGCCCACCCGCCGGTATTTAATTAGAACGAGGACTCTATGCAGGCCGCCTCCTTTATACCCAGTTAATAAATCAGCGCGTCGCGCTCACGCATTTTCCGCGTGGCTGGCACGCGCGCAATTAGTCCGGCTAATTAAGGATTTCGCTCGCTGTTAATTTATTGGATCAATTCGGCTCTCACGCTCCCATTTTTTTCGCGAGCCGAGGCGTGGAAACTCACTGGTGAAATGGGAAATTGAAATTTTGGCGATTTTAATTGGCGATTTGGTCTTGCTGGATTTCGTGGAATATCGCTGTATTATTATGTCTGCAGGAATTTTATACGCGTATTTTCTGCTGTATTTGACTTTATTAAGTTTAGCTAATCATGAGACTGACTGATGCAATTATCGCTTAATAAATAAGCGATAAATAAAAGCTTTCGATTTGACGTAGATAGGCAATTTACAAGCCTTCGTTGATCAGGACGCCCAAGGGGATTATGTTTATTTGCACAAGTTGAGTTATTCCGCAACCTGTTTTGTGTGTACTTTCGACGTGTTTAGCAGCGTGCGCAAATGTAAATGAAATTTTCTTTACAACTTGAGGAATATAATTGTGTGCAAATACAATGTCTACTGGTAGACGTCGTGTCCTCCTTCTTGGGTACTTGTTTTTCCATGCTTTCATTTTTTGCGTAACTGAGAAAAAGTGATGAAGAATTTTAAGCTCAAATAAATATTTCTTAAGATGATCACAGTATGAAGAGAAACTAATTGGAACTAGCAATTAATGATATAAAATTTTCTAATTTATATTTAAAATGACATAAATAATTTAATTTAATCATGATTGAATTTTGTCAATCTTGACAGATGATAAAACCTCAGTGATTAGATCATCATAACTTTATGTCAGCAACTGATGAATAAATTGTGAAATTACTGTGCAATATTCCTAATGAATTACACACTTAACCATTAAACGCTCGACAAAACTTTTAATTCACAAATCATCAATCACACAAACACTTTGTGAAAGCGATTGAATAAAACGGCAGAACTTTTCATCTCTTATCAACGTCCCACAAAAAGCAACGCAAACAAATGCACCGGCATTAACTCAGCCAACGAAAAAGCCCCTCTAAAAAGAAAAACTCTCCGGCAATTCATTCGTCAGAATTCACTTTACAGTCCCTAACTGTAAAGCTCTCCCCTCGCGATTCGTAAAGTCAGCCGCTCTCAATCTCTCAGCATCAGCATAGGCCAAGCTCCAGGCCAGCTGTCATCGTCTAATGCTCCGCGGCGCGCAAAATTGATTTGATGCCCGAGAAATCTCAATTCTCGGGCCCGGCAGGCCTCGGCGGGGCCAACGGTACGCAAAATCGGCCGTGTATCGGCAAGAACTTGGACTTCCTCTAGCCGAGCTTGCGCGCGCGCGCTCGGCCGAGTGATTGAGCGTCGCGCGCTCTAAACAACTGGCCCCGTCGTTTGTTTTCTTCTAGTTGTACGACGTGTACGTTCGTCTGTTTGTCTCGGCTGCTACTGCCTCGACAATAGACCGAGCGGGGAGAGTAATGCGCGCAAATAATCAAAGTGATTTTGTGCCCCGCTGCGTGCCCCGGCGCATGTTGTAAAATGCATGAATACGCGGCATTAATGCGCCGAGTCAGGCCGGCCCCGCGCAGTAGAAGGAGAAAGAATGTGTATCTCGCTCCGTGACGCATTCCAGTTCGAGCTACTGCACTGTCGTTCGTCGATTTTTTTGGGAGCAAGTCCGAGCAGGAGAGTAGTACGGAAGACTGCTGCGCCGAGGTTCATAAAGGCGCAGGAGATGGGAGAATCGATTTATTGGCTTTTTTTTGTCCCGGAGAGCGACGTGCATTGGTTTTGATTTTTTTTTCACTCGACATATAGTCACTCACCGCCGCGACTATCGAAATGTGCTTTGGATTTTGAGTTTGTTTTTCCCCGCGTTCGGCCGACGATTTTTAAATATTAATTACTAGACCCACGGTACTGCCTCGCTCAATATTCATGAGCTTACCTCACAATTCATCTCGTGCCCAGCCTCGCGATCCCAGAAAGTCAGAAAAAAAGGCAGCGGGTTTCCTCTAACATTTTTCCTCTCATTAAACAATCAGCCCAGAACGAGCCGTCGCCGTGGACTCTTCGCGCTGCGACCTGTGTGGCGATCTACGCGAACAATCGCGAGTCCCTTGCACCCACGCCTGGAGCGATTTTTTTCCCCGCGGCTATGCGGTCTACGCCAAGAATGAGAGGGGAGAGACTTTTTAAGCGCGTCGGAAAATCGACTTGGCGTCCGTTATTGAATGGAGCGCGCGCGCGTGCATTATACTTTCTCTTCTTTTATATATCATTAGTTATTGTTTGCTTTCTCGGCGAGGTGAAAGCTTAGGGGCCGATAGCGTAAATCTTCAAGATGAGATGTCGATGAATATATTATCGGGATTATTTTGTTGTAATAATGGTATTGGATTTGGTTGGGATACAATGTATGGGATTTTTGTGGATGGGATTTGATTTTTAGACTGGGTTATGGAAGGTTCTAAAGTGGGTAATGTTATATTCAGGCTCTTTAGATGGGTGTTTAGATCGAATTGAGAACTGCGGAAATGTAGTTACTAGATGCTGAAGTATTGTTGTGACTTATTCTACTGAAATACCAGTATTTTTGTACCTTATTGAGTATGGTGGTCTTTTGACTGCTTTTCATTTGCTTGTAACAAGCAGAGTTGATTTGATTGACTGTTTATCGGTTGTATTTTTATATAATAGTCGATAATTTCGGAAGATAACTTCATTAAGAAACCGCATTTATACTAAAATTGTTTACATTTAAAAGAAGTGCTTTTTACCATACATTTTGATAAACTCAAGACATTTTGACAACAAGGAAACGTCTTCGTCCCTATAAAATGCGCACCGCTATGCGCGAGGTCAAGCGAGCACTGTCCAACAGGGGTCTCTCTCTATTCTGCTCAAGGGGGCCCCCGTAGGAGGAGGAGGCCGGATGAGTTGTGCCTTCATTGTCGGGGCGGCATAGCATTAGAATACATTAACGTTCTCTCTCTCTCTCTCTTTCCCTCTCTCTCTCGTTCTCCTCGATCTCTGGCCCCGACCCCCTTTTTTTACGCCGCCAGCACGCGTTTCGGGACCCTTTCTCGTCTTTTTTTTTTGAGAGCGTGCAGAGATATGGGCGGAGAGAGCGAGTGCATCGCGGAGTGATTAACTAGACGAGAGCGTTGTATAGTTTTGGTGCAGGCTTAATTCTCTGATGCCTGAGATTTTATCGGTGGAGCAATGACCTGGAGATGCGGGATGCCTTGCGAAATTTGTTGACCAAGGGTACCTGTGGAGGTAAACGAAGTGAGTTTACGATTGTAGAGTGACTTACAAGAGGGTGTTTAATGATGAAAAGAAAAATGATTTGCTGATAAAATTGTTTCTAAAAATGTTAAATAAATGTTTCGTCAATTCTTAATTATTTTCGGATAAATTGAAAAAATATTTATTCAACTTTTTATTTAATGTAAAATAAATTAAACTATGAAAAAAACTATAGAATTAAATAATAATAATAGTAATAATAATTTAATTAAAAATAATCATTAAATTAAATAAATTATTACGAAATCCGAACGTTTGCAATGCATGAATTATCCTGAGAATCGATCGCGCGACTTGCTCTCAATATCAAGCCTCCTATTATATACACACGAGTATCGAGATCTGAAAATATTTCGATAGAATCCGCCTCGTCATTGTCCAACAATGACTACACCGCTCGTCTCACGATACGGCACAAATGTTTTGAACAATTTCGTGTAACACGGTTGTACATCACCCTGCGGGTGGCGTCTCGGCCTATGAAATGTGTCATTGTTCTTCTTAGTCATCTGCGCTCTTTTGTTTTTAAATAACACTTTCGTGTACCCTTCTCACTTTTCACTTTCCTTTGGAATGCTTTTCAGATATTTTTAATGCGCCTATGCTTGTTCAATCTTGTAGTGGAATATGTTTATTGTATATTCAAAATCTTTTTATGTTCTTTAGTTATCTTTTAAATTCGCAGTTTTCCACCAAGCGCAACTTTGACAGCTTTACCTGACATGAGAATTATCGTTTGTTAAATTTTAAGAGATTTTTATTTATATTTATAGTATAAATATTATTTTGATTTATTATTTTGATTTTTATTTATAATTTATCTAACAAATTTTATTGTTTGCACTTTTGAATCTCTATTAAATAGAATATTTTTTATTAGGAAAGTTAATAGAACTAAACGTAACCTAATTTTACACTGATAACATTTTTAAATACGGAATTACATATTACACACGGATTATTATCCATCACTAATAAAAAATTTTACTGCAATTTATTTTGTAAATATGTAATCGTTTAGCAACTTCTAAATTGCATAAAATCCTACAGAAACGACTATTTTTAAAATCTTTTAATTTATTTATCAAATCAATTCTTTTACATAATCAACCAATATAACTTCAACCAAATAAAGACACTTTGTAAAATGACATTTCGAAATCTCCAATCAATCCCCAATATCAAACCTCTGCCCATCACCCCATACAACCTCACCTTCTGCCTCGCAACTTTTAATCTCCCCACGCTCAATGGGCTTTCGAAGCACAGAGCTCGCTCGCTCGCTAGCTCGCACAATAGTTAGCATTGACCGCTAGCGCAATACACACAAGCCGTCCGTCACACGCGCTCGCTCCGATACATTTGAATATACAGCTATAGACGAGGGGTTATACGCACGTGCACTATTGTCGGGCTCTACGGGCGCGTTGTGTGTGCCCGTAAGCGTCAACGGGCCGTATTGTCATATATAGCAGCTCGCGATAGCCGTCCGCTCTTCAAGGGCCCGATTATATCGATCTAGAAGGAGAGAGAGAGAGAGGAGGCTTGATTATCCGTCGGGCTGTTGTGATAAGCGCCGAGGAGGAGCGGATAAATACAAGGCTATTGTCGATACAATGGGCTGGGAGATAGATGAAAGGAAAAATGGGAGGTGAGTTATGAGAACGGATTTTTGAACGATTGTTTATCGGCGCTCGGGCTGTAATTGATTTTTGTTCAGGGGATTTCGTTGCGTGGAGTGGTGATGATTGATTGCGGTAACGAGTTGTTTAAGCATTCTCGAAGTTGAATAAATTTGTAAGTTGTACTAAACAAATACTGTTGGCGTTATTGAATAAAACAATGAAATTTTGAAAAACTGCTCATTGTTTATGATTCTATTCTGAAGTCTGCATTTTCATTCGTATACTGTTACTGAATTTGATATTACTCGTTCCTAGTATTCTATTATTTAAATAATAAAATTCTTTTCTAATTAATAAACTGCATTTTATTTAAAATGTATGTCATACTGTGTCAATATCTCATTATCACAACATTTCATCAAAATATTAGTGCAATATTCCAACCTTATTATTCCCAATAATTTATTTATTTCAAATATCATATGAAGATATTGCTCGCTAAAATCTAAAAATAAAACTCCCAAACCAAATCTCAAATCACAAACCGTATCTAGCAACACGGCGCGTGTCTTCGAGCAGCCGGCATATACAGCGGGTAAAAGGACTATCTCCCGTCTCGGGGATTAGCCTCGAGCCGGTGCAGCCTCGCTCCTACCGCTGCCAGAGAAGATAGGGACAAGGCGAGGCTGCTCTTATGTACTCTCTCTCGCTCTGCTCGCGAGGCCTGATGAAGAAATTGAATCATAAATCACGCGTTTCGATCGTACCCGCTGCGGCCGCGTTATATCGATACATTTAAGCTGAACTTACGGAAAATTGTGCGGCTAATGGCTTCCCTTTCTTGAATTCCTTATTGCCGCGCTCTGCGCTTAAGTAAGAAGGCATTAGTCCGACGAGTATGTATACAGCATTGGATGCTGATCGCCGGGCAGTTTGCTTTCTGTGTCAATGCAATTTCTTTATGCAGTCCTAGTTTTTTTCACGTTTTTGCTTGCAATAGCTGTGCGGTTTGGTTTGATAGAATGTATAGTCAAATTTTCGTAGAAGTGCTTACAGTTTGTTTTAATTAGAGAAATACGATACATAAAACGTTAGCGATTCAAGGTTTCCCAAACCATAAGTTATTAGTATCAAACGGCACTACGCATACGCACAAAATCTATAAAACATTAAATACATTCTATTCGCATCCTACAAACGAACATCCGCTCGATTCACAGAAATCCCATTCCTCCGCTGGCAATTAAAACAATTATTTCAGAAATAACATTGCCTCGAAAGCCGAAGGAGATGTGCTATTGAAATTCCAAGAAAGTGCACACGTGCAATGCATCCAGCAATTATTTATCACTCGGTGCCGCTCCGCGCGCAGTCAATATTCATCCAGCCTGTCCCCTCCCAGTTTTCTGCTCGTCTATATGTATGTATACGCGAGCTCGCGGCAGAAAACACGAAATTTCATCACACATCGGCTGGCGCTGCCGCGCCGACGACTACCAGCCCGAGAGATAACCAAATGCAACGTGACGCTATTCCGTGCGCGCGGCACGTGCTTCGATGTCTCGAGTTTCTTTGTGATTTTTAAATTTCGAGATTACAGATTAATTAGGATTGCACGAGGCTTTCGATGCTTTTTATCTTTGGGTTTTTCGTTTTTTTTTTTTCGATTTAGTGGCATTTTCGGGAATATTATTTATTGTGAAAAGGTCGGCTGGCCATACTCGGCATAAATCTACTGATTATATCTAATAATACTTTCACTACTCTTGCATTTCAATTAGTCTCTATTTTCTAAATTCAGTTACTTTCGAATTTAGGTAAACGAACGCCGAACACCGATACTTTAACCTCGCTATCTTCAACCCAAAATAAACAACCAGCTCGCTTTAAAAGATAAAGATTCAGTAAGTAAGTACCCTCGCCTAACCATACTCCCCCTCGAAAAAAAATCTCAAACACGAGATCGAAGCCCGAAAAACAAGCCGATCCGCGAGCGGCGGTCGCTCAGCGGCAGGTACCTCGTCTACACAGGCCGAATCGAATATCACCCTCTCCTCGTGCTCCCGATGCTCGCGCGCTCCCGCCGCGCATATAAAAGGGCGGCCTATGGTAATTCGGAGCGATCGCTGGCTTCGTGCTCGGCCGACCTCCAGCTGACCTACGATAATAACAGAGCCGGGGAGCGCGGCATGTCGCGGAGGCGGCGCGTGCAGGAGTGGCGCTTGTTGGGCTAGGTCGAGAGCGATTCTTTATGCGATCTCGCGCTCTCGAGAGCTCAGAAGGATCGGGAGAGGAGTAGAGCGAGCTGGGGAGAGGCGCGCAAGAGCAGGTGAACCTGGGCCTGGCTGTGTGTGAGTGTTGTTTGTGTGGATGTTTATTGTTGAGGAAAAATGTGGAATGCCTGTTGGGGAATGGGATGAAGGGAGAGGGGATCTAGGCTGCTGGCTTTTGGTTTTTGTGATTGAGTGTGGTAGTGGTTGCAGGAATTTGAGAAATTTTGGTTTGAAATTTTTAATATTTTTTTTTAAGTGTATTTTAGATGTAAATTAAAAGTAGAAGTTAATTTTAGTAAAGGCGATGATTTTTTTTATGGTTCTTGATGGTTAAGTTTATAACAGAAATAATATTATTATAATACACTCATTCCAACACAATACTTTACGAAATCGAATAAAGATTCGCATTAAAAAACGTAGCAGATTACCACTAATAAAAATTTCACTAAGCCTTCTCCGCATCTAATCCTCGCCCATTTTTACTAATCACTAATGACTCTACTCTTACATAACAGCCATTTACTCGAAATGGATCATTCGATACACTCTAGAAAAACTCCTAATGCAGCCAGTTCGACAGACAAGGTCGGGCCCGCTCGTTAATCCTCTCTCGCTTCAATTTCCTCTATCTCTCGCATTCTTAACCTTACATAAGTCGCGGGCGCGCGCGCACCGCCGGGTTCAGAAGGAAAAGCGCACTCGCGCCGCTCTAAAAGACGAAGAGCCGTCAAGCATGAATCTTGCTGATTTACCGCGCGCAGCCTCGTTTGTTTACCTTTCCATCGGGCGCACTCTTATATTTTCGCTCGCGAAAGGCGCGTTCGACCTTTTATTATCGCGCTGCTGACGCATGGGATGAGGGGGGGGGGATACTAGATAAGAGGCAGGCAGGTGAAAGAGATATATAGGTGAACTCTTTTGTTAATCGGTAGGAGTAAGCGAGACAATCGGGTGAGTTCATGTCGAGAATGATTTTGGTAACGGATTTTATCTGGTGTATGTAGAAAAAGAGTGAAAAGTTAGGTTTTTTAGATTGGCGATGTAATTGTACAAGGTTTGTTTGGGGGAACTTGTAATAATGCAGAAAAGGTAAGGGACTTTATCTTCATTCGATCATTGACATATATCATGTACATTAATCTCTTTTATCCTCATGAATTTAAAAAAAATATCATCCAGGTTGCAATCAATGTATCTTAAATTCTCCATATGTAAACCATAAAACGCCAAATTTAGTACGAAACCCCTCATACAAACAACTTTCTCCTCACAATCAACCCGAATCACACCTGTAAAGAACATTATACCCTTAACACGTCACACCGTGCCTCGCATACTCATTCCCTCTAAACTCCACATATCTCTCCCTCTCTACCAGCTCACTCGAGCTTATTAAATCAAACACATATCCCATATACCTCAGAACCACATGCGCACGTGCAGAGAGAGAGAGACGCTCGGCCGAGAGTTCAAAGATACACTCGGAGCGACGCGAAAGAAGAAGGCCTCTGTGTTAATGGAAAGGTGTGGTGCGCCACATATAACCTCGCGCTGGAATCCCTCGAGTCGAAGGAAAGTATGAGATCCTCCTTCTCCGCTTCTTTTTCTTTTTTTTTTTTTTATTTCGCCGGGGCGAGAGAGCGCAGATATCGCGATTGTCACGCCAAGATCGGAGGCTACGACAGCCCGGGGGACAGAGACGGATGGAAATGGCGCACGTTTTCGTGTTTTACAAAACGCCGAGAGAGCGGAGAGAGGAATGCCGCGCGCGACGACTGCCGGACACGTTGTTTCGCGAGCCGAGCGTGACGCGGTTGTTGCGCCGCTGTCTCGACGCGGCTGGCTTTCTGCGCTGATTTGAATTTTCGTCGGCCCGATGATTTCTCCCGTCGCGGGTGGCTTCGTGAGTTTTGGATTCCGAATTATTCGTTTGAGTTTCTAGTATTTTGCGATGGGGTGGTGCGTGTGTGTGTATGTGTATGTGTGCGTGTGTGTTGGTATGTGTGTGTACAAAATTGCATCTTAAGAACATTTTTATCGAATTTGATAAAACGATAAAAAAATAATCATCTGTTTTATCATGAAGTATTATAACAAAACAAAATTCCTTAGAAAAAATATGTGTTCTAAAATAATATATATAAAAAATAATCCTTGTAAATATCGAAGCTGTTTACAATTATTTAACATTCCTAGATTCTTTCTAACGTACAAAGTGTTGTATCAAAAAGAGTATTGAAAAAATATCGTCTCAATATTGCATAAATATTTGTTGAAGATCGTTCAGAGCAAAAATCGTCTAAAAAAGTACATGTTATAAATATTAAAAGTCACCATTAAAAAAGCCAATCCGTCAAAATAATCTAAAATCTCTTAAAACTAAAGGAAAAAAAAAAGAAAAAGAAAATAAAATCCATAACTACCAACATAGCGCGGGCAATAAAAACAACAGGTACAGCAAGTATCCAAGAGAAAGGGCAAGAACGCGGCGCGCACTTTGCAGCTCTACGACTACACCCGCGCGCGCGCGCGCGCTCAGCAATCCGGATGACTCGCGGACGCGAGCGAGCGCGCAGCGGGCACGAGCTCAAAATTTACGGCACGCGAGCAGCGCAGCGGCGGCGGCCTATAACTATGCTCTGCTTATCTTTCCTCTCTTCTGCAGAGCGGCAGCCTCTTTCTCCTCTCTCTCTCTCTCTCTTTCGCTCTCTGGTATATAGGATTCAAGGCGCGCGCCGTGGCGGCCGCTCCTACATGTGCCTCTGCGTCGGGCGCGCGCCAGTCGTTGCGCAATTCGCGCTTTATAGGGAGAAGGCGCAAAAATCGCGGCTGCTAAGCTCTTAGAGTATAACAGCTGTTCGAGAGCGAGAGAGGTGGGGAGAGGTGATCGCGAGCGGTTTTATGGCTTACGGTTTTCTAAGTAATTATTTTGAGCGCCTGTGCTTTCAAATGCGAGGATTATTGTGAATGCAGAAATGTTTTAAAATAAGTGCTTAATGGGAAGAAATGAAAAAAGCTTTTTTTGAAGTTTCGAGAGCCTGATAGGCAGTAAATAGAGAAAACTATCATGAAAAAAAGGTTTTAAAATCTTTAATGCTAATTCATTAGTTAGAAAGTTGATTTACACTTCTACTAATATGTAAATATGTAATAATTGTTGTAACATAACTTAATTATCGTATCAAAAATAAAATTCTTTTCCTGTTATGTCTTACATAACTCGGTATAAATCTACTTACGTCTAAAGGACTAGATCAATCAATAAACCTAGCAAAATTCTGCGAAACCTTAAATCAGACTCAGTACATACAAACAACACCATCTCCAATCGACTCCTCTGAAATCACATCAATAAAGCAATTAAAATCATCAGGAAACAAATTCAGGTAACATCACCAACCAAACTCCTGCTCCGATTCTTTTCATCGATCTATCGATCGGATTCCTCTCGTTTCCAGTGTCGCGCAATAAGGTGTCGCTGCTCTCGGTGTCATGACCCGGCTCGTTCGTCGCCGCCGATGTATCTCGTGTCTGCTCGTGCTCACTGCGGAGCTGATCTCGCGAGAAACTAAGGAAAAAAGCGGCAAGACGAAAGAGCGAGATAAAAGACGAATGAGCTCTACGAAAACGATAAAGATTGCGCACGGATTTGGAGAGCAAGCGAGCTGGGTCCTCGTACAAGAGTAAAGATGAGGTGACAGAGATGCTGCGATGTGTTTGGATGAGTAAAAATTCTTGAATGGATTAGGATCAGCTGTTCAATGTATATTGTATTTTAATTACTAAGTTTTTATAAGCTGTAATAAAAACATTAATTGTTTGTGTACCTCGGCTTTGCAATAAATAGGCAGTTTAAAGATAAAAAAACCCTCATGGACAATGCACATCCTCATATGGAACTAAAGGCGCCGTACGCTAAATCATGAACTATCCTCGTATCTTGAAAGGAATCCACAGAATCCAAATCAATCGATAAATCAATCAAAATTATTTAAAACCACCCTCTTTCTCTGTTCCCCGCGAAAAATCGGCAGCTCAGAAACAGTGAATAGAAAAGCAGGCGGCAAGTGCGCCAGCTCTCTTAGGGAGGAGGAAGAAAATAGTCCCGGCTGTGGCCGATACTACGCGAGTAGCTCGCGCACATGTGCGCCGTTGTACCGTTCTGATTAATGGGCCAGCCGGGTTTATCCGATGTGTTTTCCTCTCTATACACGGTATTGTCGCTCCCGCCGCGGACGCATAAATCCGAATTCCGCGCTCCTCTTCGGCCGCTCGGCGCTGCCCTCGGCTTGTGCCTGCAGCTTTACAAGTGCCCGAGAGGACAAGCTTATGAACGAGAAAGAAAGAGAGAGGAAGAGAATACGGAGGGAGGAAGCGGATTGCTAGTTGGAGAGTACTGAGCTGAGGCTTTGCCAAGGAGGATTAGTTTTGGAATTTCAAAATTAATTGATTGGTTATCGTAATGTAAAACATTAATTTTGTCTATTATCATGCACTGAGAAACCGAAGATAGTAAAAATTACCAACTAGTTGGTAATAATTACCAACTAGGTTTGTAATTTTTGCCAATCTGGTTTATAATTTTTACCAACTAACTTGTAATTTTTGCCAATCTAG